>KV448128.1:27596-206817 GCA_001658105.1 Rhizopogon vinicolor AM-OR11-026 | reverse complement strand
AGTTGCTTTACCAGACAACTGAGGTTATATCTTCTACAGGGGGAGCACTTGACAGATCGGGTACAACAAAAGCTTGAGCATAGTCTTGCATGAATGGGAAGTTTTGATAATCTAATGCACGCGCAAACAGTCAGTTAAATTCACGATAGATGGGAGCGTTACTTACAGAATGCTTAATGCCTGTCCAAACTGCACTGAAGTCACTAATGAACATGGGTTCAACTTATCAATGATCTCAACTACTTCTCCCCTTTCAGAACTTGCTGCCATTCTGGCATTAGGAGCTTCTGAAGTTGCAGCTGCACTAGCATTCATGGACTCTCCAACTGGCACCACTGGAGATGCGACTGGTGGGGCAGCAGCCAGGACAATGAAGAGGATTCCCCAGGCAAGGGATTTTGCAACAGATCCTCCACAGACATCAGCAAACTACTAATTTCATCACAATTCCCACAAGCCTCACAAGCCACCCACAAATGTCTACAAGCCTCCACAAACTCACAAAGAATCACAATCTACAAGATATCAATTAGTTAGATAAATTAGATATATGACTAGTGTAGCCAAAGTATCACAGAAGAATATAATAAAAAGAGCTTCATTTGGTGTACCTAAACCTTTTTAGCTACTATGTATCAATAAATCTATTGATATTTATTAGTAGTGTGGTATATTCAAGTTGAAGGGACAGGAATTTTCACATTTTTGGTTATCCAGTGGTATATATTGCTATTAATGTTACAGTATAATATTGGTCTTTTGGCTCAGTGGTAATGATTACACTTATAATTGTTTTGAGCTCATGGGTTCAATTCCTGTTGATGGCAAATTATAATTTGTGAACTTGATCATATGATTTGAGTGAGGTGTGATGGTCACAATAGTGACTGACATCTCTTTTGTCAGTGAAAATTCTGAGGTTTGTACAAGCCTATACAAGGGGGGTCTTAGCTGTGGGTTTGTAAGGCTTGTACAAGACATTTGTGGTTTGCTGATGGATGGACACTGACGAGAGGCAACGACTGGGAAAAAATCTGGCTGTGGCGTTGCCAATGGTAAGCTGTGTCTTGTTACATGCGCTCTGAGGCTCATTTGTGCTTGATTGGACGCAAGAGGTGCACCACTCAGGTGTAGTCCTGCGTGTAGTCCTGCGTGTATACATCATTCAGAGTGGCGCCAGGGCTCAATGAAGAGGGAGTGCAGGACGTGGAGGAATGAGACCGAACAGCATCGTTCAATCCGTAGTTCTAATACTAGTAGATGTTGCTGTAGTAATCCTAAACTGACCATCACGTGTGGTCCTATTACGATGGGAAGGTAATGCATTACATCGTCCACATGGTTAATGCATTTGAAGTGTGTTGCAACTACACTGTCTTAATGCAATATAACGACATGGTAGCCTCGATTACAACCTTGAACGTGTCATCGACGACTTCATTCTGTGGAAATCTTCAAGTAATTTTATACATTTTCACGGACTTTAAATTTTGATCAAAATATTTTACCTTACCTTCTCACTCCACTACCAGTCTAAATTTGTCATTGTTCCAATGTCAAAACTTGAAGTGGAAGTGGCTAATTTATCAATCGCATTTTCATCATAATCTGACCTGAGGAAAAACTTCGAAACCCCCTGGTGTGTAACAAATCTGATCCATGATATACACGCGAACAAAACCAGTCTGAACAGGTCTCCGCCGATGGAACAATCCGAGTCCGGATGCTACTGGCATCACTGTCTGTGCCGTACTGTACGATAGCACTCTGCAAGGTATCTGGCAAACAAATTGCGTCAGCAGCAATGCAAGCCAGTATTGATGCACTCACCCTTCGCCACCCCAAAGCGCGAGCAAGCCCAATGAAACAGTAGTGACGACATCCCGGTTCCACTTGGATTTATCCCAATTCACATAGCTATAGTAACCCACTGCCCCAAGAATCGCCGTATTGACTAAAGGGGGGTGAACTTTTTAAGAACTTAGTAGATAAGTTTTTCGCTGACCTAGCCCAACTAAACCACCCAAAACACCCGGACGAAAAATGTGTTCGCGGAACTGCTTGTAGATAAGTGTGTCCTGCTCGCCTATGCGTCGTTTTTTTTCAAAGATCCCTCGATACTTCTCTATCGCGTAGCCTTCCGTTCCGATTAATAGCAAAGTTCCTCCTGCTGCCGAACCGATGGCAGTGAAATTCCGCCGAAGGTCAGGTTTCGTATAGAACGCGTAGCCCACGCTGGACAGAAGGCCGATGTTTGCTTTAAAATCGTCAACCAACATAGAAATCCGGAATAAATCAATCGTACCCAGGCCAACAAGGCCACCAGCAATACCTGGACGTAACAAGTAGTGTTTTGTGACCTCCCACAGATATGTGCCTTCTGCTTGAGCCTCCTGAAGGCGCTTGCTCCCTTTGCCTTTCCCCACTCTACCTGTGTCACCCTCGGTGTCTTCTGGAACATATACGTCGGATGTGTATGTCGAAGGGTCCTCTTCAAAATCGCGAGGAATGACATTCACTTTGGATGTGTCGTCGATAATATTGTTTGAAGGGGATTGCTCAGTTGTTAGGAGTGCAGGATCTGGATGAGGCTGAGGGGTGGTGAGCACGATTACAGTATCCAAAGTTTCCGTACATGCCTGCTCAGACGGGAGAGGAGCATCACGAGCAGCGACAGAGGCGTAGGACATGTTAGACAACTGTGGTTCAGAAACTATGAGACGGACATATCCTGGGTTGTGTCAATGTTTTGTACTGCTAGGAAGCAGTGTGACGTCACTAGACTGTGCGTCATATTGGAGTTGCCTTTTTCGTTTCGGAAAGTATTCCCTAGCAGATTATATGTGCTAACTATAATTACAAAGACCGAAAATAAGATGTGCATGGCTTGTATTGCGAATAACCTGGGGTACCGGCAGTGTAAGGATGTGGCACCAAGATGTTCAGAAGACATCCAATGAGTGCGGACAATCGGCAGCTACATGACCGTGTCCCTCGCAGTCAACACAAAATGAGTCAGACAGATTTCCATTGTCATGAGCAGCGGGAGTTTCATCTCGCAAGAGGTCGCAAGTGAAGATATCATGCCCAGGTCTCTCGCAGATCTCACAGACGTCTTCGCTAGCATTGTGTTCAACGTTGTTGGTTGCAACAGGCGGAGTAAATGAGGGATTGCGAGGAGGCGGGTCTTTTGAATCAAGGCTATTCTTCGACGATTTCTTATAGCTCCAGGATAGCTTCCCTTTGAGGCGCTCGACCTCTTGCTCGAGTTCATCCTGCAAAAAAAACATTAAATATAACAGTATGTATCGCAGGAGGGAGACTTACTTCACGATATATCTATGAAGTTGAATAAGAGCTGATCACACACGCAGTGACGACACGTACCTTCGACTCCACGAGCGCTTCTAGTTCGCTAATCTCTTTATTCAACTTAAAAAATTGGTCAGCAGGGTATAACAGTAGTAACTGACACATACATCGTGAGTAACACATGCTGTCTTTATCTCAGCTTCAGCTAAGTGCTTGCGTAATTGTTCCACTTCGCTCTGTGACACAAATCAGTTCGGCTAGCTGAATACGCCATGTGTTGACATACTTCCAGCCTAGACACCCGCTCGCCACCAGACGCCGATGGGGCACCTATGTCAGATCCAAGAGAAACCTCCTCACGGAATAAACTCTGTTCAACGCTCTCCTCGAGTATTTTCAGTTCCTGTAATAGAGACGTCAAAAGGAAAGACTTGTTGGCTCCTCTACATGAGTCGTACCTGCCGAAGTTGATCAGTCTCTGACATCAAGAGTCTGTTCTCAGACTCTAGTAGCTTATTCCGTTGAGTCATTGCAGCAGTCTCATTTTGTAAGTCTTGAATGATATGCCTATTGCGAAAGATGAGCGCCAGAGATATAAGTAAATGCTCCAAACCGACTTGAGGCCCGTAGCTTCAGCAGGTTCCTGCTTAGACAAGGTTGGTGTCTTCGGTGACTCTTGAATACCATTAACTGGGATGTCGCGGTTCTGTCTCTTCTTCGCGGTGTCGAGCTCCGAAACACGTTCCTCGAGAGCCTTGCGCAGCTCATGCACTTCCTTGTGCACTTGCTCATACTTTGCCTGCCAAATGATAGCCTCCTACATTCGAAACTGTCAATGACCGTATGCGAATGCAGGGTGGCCTCTTACATCAGCTGTCGAAGAGGCCGGTGCAATTTCGGCTGCAGATGGTCGTACTCCATTAAGTTGCGCACGCAACTCTTGGATTTCTTCTGTGAGGCGTGCGCATTGTCCAGCTTCAAGTTTCTGGGAGTTAGAGACGTTGTCTGTCTCCATCCCAGCCACCTGATAGGCTATATTAGTTTGTGAAGCGGCTGCGAATAAGCCACTCACAGCAACATCGGATCTCAGGTTTTCAATTTCAGCCTGGGCATTTTTGAGGGCGAGAGTACTTTCCCGCAAGGCCTCCTCGACCTCTTCAACACGACCTTTAGCGAGAGTCTCAGCTTTGAGAACCTGTTCAACGGTCTTGCGCCCTTCGTTGAGTTCGTTTCGCATAGCATCTTCCTTCTCCTTAAACCGTTTCATTCGCTCACGCATGGCAGCTTCCTCCCGTTCAGATACTGCATGAGCATCTTCAAGAGAGTCCTCCAATGTAGCAATTTTGCGTTGCAAGTGTTGTACTTGTTCGCGAAGATTCTCGTTGTCGATTTCAGCAGCGGAAGAGGCACGCTGGAGGACGGCGCTCGGAGAGAGAGGAGTGGAGGCTTTCTTGACTTGGTCCTCGAGAAACACAATCCGATCTTCAAGCTCATACCTGCGCGAATCTGCGGTGCTGAGACGTTCTTCGTACAGTGCAATTGTTTCCTAGGATAAAATCGTCAAATTCGTACAGGTTCAAAAGCAAGATAGCTAACCTGGCCAGCTTGACGGAGTTCATCGATCTGCGCATTTAATTCTTTTCTGTCAGCCTCTAATTCGCCAGACACCTTGTCCAGTCGGCCTTCTAGAAGCCCAATTTCGTCATTCTTGGCCTTCAGCAGCGCATCCCTGTCATGCTCGGCGCCCTCTTTCATCGCAATTGCCTCCTTGAGACTCTTGACGAGTGACTCATTGGTGTCAAGTTTGGCCTGTAAGTCTGCCACGCGAGCCTCGTGTTCGTTCTTAAAACGTTCTAGTTCAGAGGTTGTTTGCAGGGCGGCGCGTTCAAGGGATTCAATTTTTGACTCCCGTTCGGTGAATTTACGCTCGAGGGTGCGGAGCTGGTTCTCCGTAGATGAAACAGAGGCGATTGCTGCATCGCGCTCGGATTCGAGTCCCTGAAGCAGCGAAACATCTGTGCGAGCAGCTTCGGCAGCCTCACGAAGAGAAGCATTCTCGCGCTCGAGCGATTCTATGCGAGAATGCAGAACCTCCTTTTGTAAATCATTGTCGGGGAAAGGAGATCGGAGGGAAGCAACTGAGGATGGCCGAGATGGACTGGTGCTACTGGTATAGAGTGCCGGGATGGACTGCCCTGATAGCAGGTGATTAATTTTATCCTGTAGAGCTTGCGATGACGCAGTCAAATCCATGGAAGGATGCGAATGAATTCGCAAAGTTAGGCCCTCGTGGCCATGATCAGGGCCATCATTCAAAGAATAAGTAGACGTAAGGGATGTTGATCGTGCAGGTGAGGCGGGAGGAGGCATGGCAATTGCACTGGGTATCCTTGGGCGTGGGGTATTTAGTGACGGGCGGCTTTTGACACCAGGGGTGTGGGTTCCGTTGTAGGTATTAGTAACACGAGAGGCAGTACCAGCCTTTGGCGTAGTATATGGAGAATCTGAGGGGTGTGTACTCGGATCTGAAGCCAAGTGTCCGCGCGATGGTGAAGATGGAGTACGAAGAGTATACTCTGAGTGCTCATCACCGTTGGCTTTCAATTGCTTGGCTGTGAGACCAATATATTTGGAAGCCCTCGAACCTGAGGTAATTGAAGTCTCTAATCCAGGCATTCTTTGCGACTGTGACAGGCCTAACTGTGGAGTTGGCTTCGCTTTACGAGCTGCGGGAGTTGTACCAGCGTTAGAACGGCCATAGAGGTTAGACGGGGTAACGCGTCCACTTCCAAAAGATAGCGAATTTGAAGGCGTGATTCGGCCTGAAAAAGATGGCGTTACACGACCACCGCGAGAGGATGCGACTGATGGGGGCCGGTAGCTGGAAGGAATGGTGGGGGCAGATAATTTCGTGGTAGCAACAAATACACCACAGTTTTGGGGGCACACGAAATATTGTTTTCTGCAGAAATACTTTCAGCAAGATAGTCCATGGCAGGCTTTGCAAATAACAGCCGGTACTGTACATGGCGCTGTTACTCACCCCCCGACAGATCCATCATTCTTTCCTTTGCCTGAAAACCCTCCACTGAGCTCGACCCCTGCCCACAGGCCAGATTTACCGTCGATCTCTCCAATATACCTTAGGCGACCCTCGTACCCCAAAGACTCTATCCTGACATTGTCTCCGACCTCGAAAGTTTTCCCAGCTCGACTTACACTGCGAGTAAAGACATCTGACTGTCTGCTTGCAGGGCGTGGTGCAGGTGTCTTGGTCCTGCTTTGTGCAAAGGTAGAGGTTGAAGCAACCGAGGAAGGACGGCCTGTTACAGAACGACGGCCAGATTGCAGTGTGACCAAATTCGACTTTGGAGAAGAAGATGAAGGGGATGTATTCGAAGTAGTGCTGGTACGATGTCGGGCGGGGTCGTTGGCCTTGATTGCATTTGCGAATGCGCGAGACATATACTCCACATCAGAGTCAAAGGCAGGATGAGGATTAGCAGAAGACGAAGAACGAAATCTGCCGGCGCCAGGAGTAGGAATATTGCTGGACTTTCCAGGAGTTGGAATGCCTGATGCTCTTGGTTTGCCTGGTGTTGTTGACATTCTTTAGTGCATGGAACAATGACAATGTAACATCCTGGACAACCCTGAACAGACTGGGGAGTCACATGACTTATAAGCGCACGCATCTTTAAGTCCTTTACATGATTTGATTTGCTTATGAAATTTTTTAACTCTTGTTCAACCGCAACTTCAGTTGGCACGTTAAATGATGTTTCTTCAACTCATTCGAGCAATTCGTAGACCGTTCGTTACTCTGCCAACATTTACCACCGCCAATCCCTTCATCCCTGCATCACGCTCTATCCTCATCAATCACGCCTTGCTTGTCCCACAAACTACGCATACATTCCGGATACCTTCACTATTTGATGCTCTCGGCCAGAGACGTTTTGCCTCCCGCGGTACAGAGTACCAACCATCCCAACGAAAGCGCAAAAGAAAGCATGGCTTTCTTGCTCGGAAAAAGACTGCAACTGGAAGAAGGATTATAGCGAGACGACTATTGAAGGGACGCAGGTTCTTGACCCATTGAGTCTTTGGGAATGGCATGTCTTTCACTCGTAGTCTCACATCCTTATTGACCGTAGATTCGTTCCCAGGTTAGCGCTTGCTTAATCCGAAGTTCTTAGTATTTGTGTATCGCGAAAAAACATTATCATCATTCCAAATTCAGTTATCTACAATATTGCATGGTCTAGTTGACGTCCATCATTTCTAATACTTGTCGCGCTGCACAGTCGTGAACGAGACTGACACATGCGATGTCTTTGCGAGCCGTCGGGCTATCCGGGGTGTGTGTGTGAGCAATAACTTCTGTGACATAAGTCTGGGGAGGTGACAGCGGTGACGAAGGTGTAAGCAGGAATCCGCGCTGAATGGATGACAGGAGGGCTGTTATGGGGGTTTTCGAAGGGGATTCCTGAATGTACACGTCGCATGTTGCAGGCGTGGCGTCAATGCAGGGACGGCTCACATCTCGCGGGACATGCGTGTCATGCGTAGCCGCTTGTACCGGTGGCTCTCCTGACAGCTCAAACTGGCGCGGCTGACAGGGAGTACTGACGGGGGAAGACGGTAGAGGCACTGCAGTAGGACATACAGTGGGACTAGGAGGTAAGGGCACATCTTCCGGTGTTGGCTTGCTAGCATCAGGATTCTTCATCCCACCTGGCTTAGAACGTATCGAAAGCGCCTTGACAGCGGCCTTGGGGGCCTTGGTTACAGACCGTCCTCCCCACACCGGCTTTTTCTGACCCACAGTTTGTTGGCTCGATCGACTTGGTGCAATAACCTTTTTGCGAGACGTCTGTGATGACATTTGTAGCTCGACCCCCGTGGTGGGTGGTTCATTTGATTGTGGCTGGCCAATCCGAGAATTCGTACCTCTCGTCGTGAGATGCTCTGCTTTCGCGAATGGCCGTGCCGTTTGAGACGATGGCCTGACGGCGACAGCGGAAGCCGAGGGAACCTTAGTGGTTACGGGATTGTTCTTCAGATCGCGCTTCGAGATGGGAGGTTTTGCAACTGAGCCAACTGAGCTCGGCTTGACTGATGGAGGACCAGTCTTTAAGGTCATCCGCGTGACCTCCGTGTTGTCAGTTTCTGGTAGAGGAGCCGTCGGAATGAGAACTCTCCGAGCTCCTCCTCCAACACGGGGCTTTTCGTCCTGTGGCTTGATGAGCACGTTTCCTACTCGCTGAGGGCCCTGTGTGATGGGAGCTAAAGGACGAACAATGTCTCTTCGTTGACTTGTATTCTGCACAGTCGATGAGCCTGTTTCCGAAGGGGGACGAAGTGCGCCTTGGCGAGCAGAAGTCACTTGATTTGACACAGCGATTGGCCTCACCGCGGGTATATCTCGCGGGAGCTCAGAGCTGAGAGGATGGAGTCGTCTCTCTGAATTCTTGCCAGAAACTCCAGCGGCTACAGCGCACTGCATAGAAGTAGCTCTAGAATGAGAACTCATCTTCTGAGCTTGGATGGACACGGCGGGCCTTGCTCTTCCTGTGGTTGGATGACCACGAGAGAGTACTTGCGATGTCGACCGCGAAGTAACCGTGCCTTGCACTTCTAAGTACTTCTTGATGACAGGTGTTAGGGGTGCAACGAAACTAAATGGTAAATGTGAGGCATGTCGTCACAAGTGAAAACGGTTAGGACCCACCTCTCCACGCGGTCAGGTAGAAGGGCTTTGTACGCCTCAAAAATCTTTTTCCCTGTTCTTCTTACATCCGCACTAGCATCCCGGGCAGTCAATCTGATGACATCCTCAATAAGACGGACACGAGTATCCTTCTCAATATCAGGGGGGTTGAAACAATTCAAACAAGCAAGAACACCCTCTGCAGCTACTAAACGCAGAAAGGTCGACTTGTGGTTTACCGATTCCGCGAGGTACGGAAGAAGGGATGGCGATTGGGTATTCTCAATCACGGCGAAGATACACGCCTTCGCTCGGCTGGTGAACACCTTGTTGGTCCGGGCACAGAGTCCAAGAAGAGTCGGCAGAAAAAGTGAGACAAGCGGTTCAAACGAAGGGCCCAAACACGCTAGTAGGGTAGTCACAAGTTCGATAGCCGAGCCCGAGAGCCTACTGCGCTCTGAGTTCATAGCGTGGTTCAGCTGTCTGGAAAGGGAGCGTATACCGGCAACCATTTCTGTGGCAAATTCGCATCCGCCGTTATTGCAACATTCCGTGAGCTGCACAAAGCCTTGCTCGATCTTATCCCATGATTCTTCTGTTTCTTCAAGGGAAACCTTCCCGCGGACAACTTCAAGTTCTGCCCTTAGACTTGATGGAGACTTACACTGTTGAAACTATCAGAGAGCAGCGGACAAATTATGCGACGTGTCTCCTACCTTTCTCTTGGACATGTATCAGAATGTTGCAATGAAGATGTGGCAGAAGTTGAAGCTTAAGAAACTTGAAAGGTTGAACGCGCAGACGTCCAAATACGGGCCACGTGATCGCGTGTCTCGGAATTTGCCGGCAACCTGTGTCCCAAGCTATTCCACCTTCGCTCGCTGTCGTATCCAGCGTCAAGGCTATATCCTCAACGAAGGTGAGCCCGTTTTCATGCATCAATCCGTTAGGAAGCGCTGTGGTTGGCTGGGATGTCTGAGGAGGTTTTTGGGTCAACACTTGTCTGGTTCTGCGCTGGATGGAGAGACTTTCCTCTGGATGACATATATTGAAGTTTGATCTGCAGAACGCTCCCATCATGTCTCTCGTTGTTCCTGAAGCACACCAGCAATTCCAGGTCCGTATTACTCTTAGCCTTGTGTCTACATTAATTTATGATCTTAACAGCACATTCTCCGTTTGCTCAACACTAATGTGGACGGAAAGCGCAAGATTATGTACGCTCTGACGGAGATCAAGGGTGTCGGGCGTCGTTATTCCAACCTTGTGTGCAAGAAGGCGGATGTTGATCTCAACAAGCGGTATGTATTTCCAAGCCATGATACCCCAACTTGTTCACGTATTTGCATAGCGCCGGTGAACTGAACTCTGACGAGCTTGAGCGTATTGTCACAATTATCCAAAATCCCACTCAATTCAAAATCCCCACATGGTTCCTCAACAGACAGAAGGACATCGTGGACGGCAAGAACTCGCAGATCCTGTCTAACGGTGTCGATTCGAAGTTGCGTGATGACCTCGAGCGATTGAAAAAGATTCGGGCCCACCGTGGTCTGAGACACTTCTGGGGCCTGCGGGTGCGTGGTCAGCACACAAAAACTACTGGTAAGCAACTCGTGTTCGCTCTTTGTTATCTCCCATTTTAAACGTGATGCAGGCCGCCGCGGGAAGACTGTGGGTGTGTCGAAGAAGCGTGGCTAGATGGATTCGTTTGCATTATCCTTCTTGTTCTCTGTATAGTTCACTCTCAATATGACGATAATACGCCATACCATCGCTTCTCGAGATACATCATGTCAATTCATTGAGGACATTGATTTTTTTTGCCACCGCTTGAGTAGCAGGGTGGACATGCTTAGTTCTGGAATCTTCGCCCGAAATCTCCGTTTCGGGTAATAAAAAGCCGACTTGAAAGGTGGATATATAAGTGATACCAAAGCTTAAAAGTCCTTCAGCTTGACGTCTTTGAAATGACCACCTGGGTCCAGCCCATCCACCATCCCTGGTTTGATCGCTCGCCTCTGAAGCGTAAACTCTCTAACGCAGATGACGAACGTCGTCCATCACCTTACCAGCGATCGTCACCGAGCCCCACAAGCCGCGCTAAGCGACGCAAATTCAACACACTCGAGCATGGGTTTGCCCACCTCTCGCTCGCCTCAGCGTCGGTTCACCCTCATCCAGCGGGTGGGCTACTGATTACGCCCATCGCTCACCCCAGTGTTTCTTCAGAATACAGTTCATTTCCACCTGCTAGTGTCGTCCTTCCAAGCTCTGTCGAGGAACCGCCTCATGAACTTGAGACGTCAGCGCACGAGGTGAGCATGGAGTATGGGGACGAGAGAGAATGTAAGCACACCTCTCTTCAAGTCTTTAGTTCACCATTTGAATGCACATGCACAGACCTCTCCGACACGCCCATGGTTTCCGCAGACTTTGACATGCCCACTGCTTGCGCGGACTCCGACAAGCTCAAGTCACACGAGGAGGCTCCTATCTCTCCAAGGTTTTCGATATCGACGCCTTTCCTTCAGCGCCTACGAAAACACCAGACAGCTCCGCAGCCCATTATTCCCATTTCTTCCGCGAGCGTGGATATCGGCGCTTTGGTGTTGTATCGGCCTTTGCGCCCACCTTCTCCCTCTCCAAAAGTCGATGAATATGCGGAGGTTATAGAAGAAATCGTAGCACCTGAGGCTGTCGCTCTTTTACAGGTCTCAGAGCCCGCCTCTATTGATGACGACGCGATGGACATAGAGTAGAAAATTGACAACTTGCAGTCCCATAGATACACATTCGCACCCAGTCATTTGTTTGCTTTCGTACTTATTAGTATCCTAACGAAACACCGACTCTAGCCAGAACATGAACCGCTCATCTATGTTGGGAGTACGATAACAGAAACACAACCAAAACAAGAGATAGAGAATTGTGGAGTAGGTTAAACCGGACTTTCTGGGGCTGTTATCAGCGACCAGATGTGTCGAGATTGCGGGTACCGTAAGATAGCATACCGCTCCCAGAAGGAGTCTCCTCGGTGGGATATAAACCCTCGGTGTAGTTAATGTGGGAGTGATGATGCCTAGCGTGAGCATGTGGGTGGGGAACGTGATGCATTTGGGATGGGGTATACGGAGGGCGGAGCGTGACAGAGCCACTTGAAGCAACAGGTGGCTTTGGAGGATGCTGTGCATGTGGCATAAGGGACGCGGGCTGAGGGTTGGCGGGGAGAGGCGGTAGTTGGGTGGCAACAGGGGTGGAAATGTGTGAAGTAGAATTGGCAGAGTCTTGGAAGGAGTGGTGGGTAGAAAAGGACTGGGCATACGGGTTGAGAAGGGCAGGCTCGTCACGGACGGGCGAATTTATGAGTGTGGTGGGAGGAGATTGATGCTCCTCCTTGTCAAGAGACATGCCAGGAGGATGGTCATCTGGATCATCATCATCTGGGTCGCGAGCTACTGTAGAGGATGCTGCCTGAGTATTCTTTTGAGCAGCGATCTCCTCTGCAGTGAGGAAGCGGCCACCAGGGCCCCTGGGACGACGCATTGCGTGTTTGTGACGACTTTCATGGAGATAAGGCTGTATGAAAGTGAATATTGAGAGAATAAGACAGGGTGTGATGATACCTTTCTCTGCCTTGAAAGCCTGTGTACCTCGTCTAGACGGGCACGAGCGACACGTCGTTTGAGGATTCGAAAATATTGTTTTGCATTTACATAGAGCGGCTCCTCGTCTACTTGGTGGTCGTCTGTTGGAGGATCTTGGTCTGTTGGTGGATGGATGTGGTGATGTAGGAAGAGGTCGTCGACCGGAGAGTTACGGTGGGATGATGACGGCCCAGGTGAGGGGTTGCGGGAATTATGGTAAAAATGGTGGTTGTAAATATCATGGTGGGACGAGTGTTGGCGGGAAAAAGCGGATGAGGATGAAGGAGGATGTCCCGCTGCGTAATGGTTTAGATGATAAGCGGGTTCGAGCAGCTGATCGACAGGATCGCCCATTGATTGGCTGCTGCACAAGCGTTGACTCTAACCAACTCTGCGATGGTCACACACACTTACAGTCACATAGTCACAATTCGTAACTTCTTTACGTAACTTACTCATCACCCTCTTCCCCTCATCATGGATTCCAAACTGTAAGTTCCAAACAACTTCTCCTCCCAACCAATTTCTCCCTGACAATACCAAAGCAAATCCCTCAAGGTCCCAGAGCTCAAAGAAATTCTCTCTAAAGCCTCTATACCTCCAGGCAATGCCAAAAAGCAGGATCTCATCAACAAGATTCTAGCCAACCCTCCTGCTATCGACATATTTCACACTCTTTACCCCAATACTAAGCCTAGTGTCACAAAACAAGCCCCTCCCCCTCCAAACGATGACCTGGTCCGTATTCCTACCCTCTCATGTCGTGCCTACACTAACCTTTATTCAGCTCGCACCTCCCGAAGAGTACGTTGTGGTATACCACGTGTTCACTCCCTAATATTTTTTGCAGAGTTGACTGGACAGTTGAAGAGGCAACTCCAGTAGTCACTCCTACACCCACAACCCCAAAGCAACCGCCCGCCTCTCCACCCAAATCATCTTCCACATCTAAGCAGGTTTGCCCCAATTTTCACTTAGCCTGTATCCCCTCTTATACCCACCAAGCCTCCTGCAACAGTACCTGCACCAGCTACCGCTCATCCCCCGTCTGTGCAGTCTACTTCCACAGAGACACCCACTTCTACAGACGAAGAAGCTGCAAAGCGTAAGGCCCGTGCAGCTCGGTTTAATATAGACTATGTGGAGCCTACGAAGTCCAGCCAGCAGCGACAAAAGAAGGAAAAAATATCTACTGCCTCCCCTCGCGAGGTGAGCATGCGTCAGCAATGCCTACCGACTTCGTTGACTATCTATAGGACCCCATAAAACTCCAGTCGCGAGCGGAGCGCTTTGGCACTTCCACGACAAAGACTACTACCAGAAAGCGGGCGGCGCCAGTGGAACAAGTTGATCCTGAGGAACAGGAGCGCAGGAGGAAGCGTGCAGAACGGTTTGGGACAATAAGTGTGAGTCGTATCTTCATGGTCGGCACGTACAATTTACTAATCGATAGCGTTAGGACACAAAGGCGTAGATATCCTTATTGTTGATGACGGCACAGCTTTTCATTTCTCCTCTCCCCGCCTTGAATATGTATACACACATAAGCATATTATGTAGATGCTCTCTTGTTTCTTCATGTATTTATCTGCTTGATGTTTGCACAAGTATGGACTAAGTTTTTCTGAACCTCGCGTGCGCACAGCACTCACGTCCCTCTATAGATAATAGATCGTTCCGTATTAGGACGTCCCCGATATCATATCACGATCCCTTCTAATCACATCAAACTACTAACCTTATTACATCATGTCCTACATGTCCTACCCCCAGCGTTCTACGAGGCTTGAATACCTCGGGTTCCCTCAGGATTACGGTCCTTGGACTTACCGTGCTGTCCCGGACCCTTTCATCTCGTCTGAGCTTGCACGTCTTGCTTCTGCTCACATCATTACTGGTAAAGCATCTACGACGAGCTGCGTCTCCCTGCAGCCATGCCCAGACCCAAACGAGCGCTCCCAGGACCGCTTTGTCGTCCTGGACTGGGATGGATGGTCATTCGCTGCGGTGTTTGACGGTACGCGTGACTGAATCCAATTGCAATGCCTGTCTCTGATATTTGTAGTAGGCCATGGAGGGGAAGAAGCTGTTGACTATGTCATCGAGGAGCTCCCCTCGTTCATCCGCACAGCTCTCATCAAGGCTCTGACCGATGCAGGTACCACGCCCATTGGACACTCGACCGTCTCCTCCCTCCTGCAGTCTTCCATTCAAGCTGTTGATGACGCCCTGACCAATGCAGTCAAACGGCTCTTCCCCGACGAAGTAGCCCTCGCCGCCCTCACAGACGAGCAAATCAAGTCAACTATTAATAGCCCCTTCAACGCGAACAATCTCGCAATCCTGCGCTGCATGCGGGGTACGACTGCACTCGTTTCATTGGTGGACCCCAAGAAGGAGAACCTCTGGGTAGCCAGCCTCGGAGATTGTCAAGCTGGTGCGTGCGCTGTCCGTGAGCTTTCAGCATACTAAGCTATTGTTGTGTGCAGTTCTCGGGGTCAAGAGCTCCAACGGCACATGGGATGCGACGATTCTCAGTGCTAACCACAATGGCACAAACCACGCCGAGGTTGCACGTATCCGCAAAGAGCATCCGGGTGAATCGGAATGCGTCAAGTCAGGCAGAGTTCTCGGCGCAATTGCTGTTACACGAGGCGAGTACTTCCTTTTAACACCACGACCTGCTGTAAACATCAGACATTTCTATTTACACGACTATCTAGCCATCGGAGACCACATCTTCAAGCTTCCATCCTCCTATACCAACCGTGTTTTCATGAATTGCGTCCCCGGTTTTCGCGTCTCCACCAAGCTGGAGGATCTTCTACCCCGTATCAAGTCGCCTCCATATCTGTCTGCGCTTGCCGACATTCAACACGTCGCCCTCTCACCGTCTACAACTAACAAATGCGAAGCATTCTTGATCTTGTGCTCAGATGGCCTCGTAGATTTATACAGATATACAAAACCACGGCGGCCTGCCTTGCAGGAGATTGCCACGCAATGGGTGCATGCCCTTGGTGAGCGTATAGATGGAAAAATTGACAAGGTTGGTGGGGAGGATAACACAGCGCTAGTGCTGTTGAGGCACGCGCTAATGGGAGGAAGAGAGGACCCAGATCGCCTAGCGCAGATGCTCACTCTGGAAATACCCTGGAGGTGGATGGATGATACGACAGTGCTCGTGCAGAGCTTGTAGTACTTCCTGAACTTGTTTATTCGCTGCCTGGGGCAGACGTAAATGGCAATATTTGATGAGGTTTTCTTCGCCTGCCGTGCCTGTGGTATGCAGCTTGTCAGGCATAGCTTTCCAAGTCATCAGAAATGTCAAAGTTGTTTAATCTAGTACGTATCTCGAAGAACTTGCAAAAGCCATTAAAGTACACAAATCTACCCGAAAGAGTGGTAGTAAAACAAGAGCCTCGGTGTCTCAAGTCCCTGCGCCCTGCAATGATCACACCCGAAGTGACAGTGTCCTGCTGGCCATGGATATATATCATTGTCAAGTTTTGTGAGGTACTTGGTAAAGACTAGATTTCAGTGATGCGGCGCCGTATCTGGACTTTGATGATGGCATATTGTGAGCATGAAGAAGAAAGTATGAGCTCAGTAATGCAACAACAACGACCCGACCCGGTTTGGGAGAAGACTAGGACATCGAATAGTGCCTATATTTCAATGGTAGTCTCACTAAATTTCAGTGGCACTCGCGCTGTATTCCAGCAGGGAACCCTACTGAAATTTTCGCAGAGCAGGCTGGTCCTTTCAGTGATTGTGAAATCACTGCAATTTAGTTAGTAACACGCTGAATTCCAGTAGGGAATGCCTACATAAGAAAATTCAGTGACTCGCCTCACTGAATTTCAATGGATCTAATATCCAGTGTAGATACAATCTAGATGAACACCAACGATGGTCCATCCGTTTCCGAAACTTTAGAACACGAGGTGTACGCATTGTATGGGACATGGCGATCATCAAAATAAATCCCTCCTCTCCTTCGGAGAGTCGGGGACTGCAGAATCTCCAAGCGAATCCGATATCCGACATCGATGGGGGTAGTCAAAGTTGTGACCGATCAACGATCGATTCACGATTTTGAATCAGTGTCAAAATCCTTGCTAGTACCACACATTTGCTGTGTATATGCGAGGTCAAGGTGGTTAAAAGCTTCAGGGATTCACCCCGACTCCAAATGGTCAACGGTATTTTTATCACCTAAGATCCCCCAGTAATTCTCCACACCTCCACACCGCCCTCGCCTCCAATGCTCACCACATCCCCTGCCCAATCCACCCCCAGCACTTTCATCCCATCCCATACCCTAAAGTTAGTCACGGCACCTTTGGTGCTCCGCAAATCCCACAGCCGCGCAACGCCGTCATAGGCGCCTGTCACCACCTGCTGCTTCCCGCCCTCAGACGTGGCGATGCAGGACGGAGTCGCGGGGTGCATCATGAAACCTGTAGATGACGAGAGGGACGAGTTCGAGATACGGAGATCGAAGATGGACACGGTGCGGTCTGTGGATGCGGCGAGGAGGACGTTGCCGTCGGGAGTTTGAGCGAGATCGAGCATCGGTCGCTCTGGGACGTTCTGGTAGCAGAAGTATAAGTATTCACAGGTGGGTTTAAATTTGACATGTTGAGACGGTCGTAAAGACAGGAACAAGACTCACAACAGTATTGACACATACGCCGCTCTCGACGTCCCAAGTTCGCACCGTCGAGTCGAAACCACAGCTGTATGCTTTACCTTTTGCATGCAGCCCAGTAGCGAACAGTGCTTTTGACACCCGTGCAGTGTGCGACTTTAACACTGCTATTGGTGCTTTCCGTTTTATATTTACAGGGGCGGTCTTGCGTCGCTTTTTTCTGTCATCTCCGCGCTCGAGAGTTACTTGGTGCTCATCGGGTATTGAAGTGTCCCATACGCCGATGAGACCGTCCCACGAAGAAGTAAGGAGATGTGAGCCAGATGTATCAGAAGATACACAGGATAATGGGCTGGTGTGTAGATGCAGAGAAGCGACAGTGGATGCACTGGGGCCCTCTAGACTCATATATATGTGCGTGAGACACGCGGTGAAGTCATGCGATGAACTTGCTAGAATGCGAGACTCGGCGTCAGATGATGGGGATGGTACAACACAGACGGAAGTGATAGGTGCTTGGTGCACGAAGGTGTCTATTACAGGATTTTGGGAATAGTCGAAGAGACGTAGGTGACCATCATAGGATGCTGTTACAAAGTGCCTGCCGCGATAATTCGAGGTTTAGCGGATGGATTACGAAGCGATGTTAGAACGTACTGAGGTATTCGGCATGATACCGAAGACACCCAATCCTCATGTGGAATGTCAGACATGCGCTGCGGAGGCATAACACTCTCGAAATACTCGATCTCCAATGTATCTTCCTGTCGTGATATCAGTCTCAGTTTCTCTGTCAAACATGTCAGCCAACTGGCTTACCTCTCCAACACCCTTTTCAGCACGCCATTCCCATAGCGTGGTTCTAAGGATCTCTCCATGAACAATGAAATCGAATGGGACAGGCTTTGGGAGGTCGAGGGCTTTGTTGATGAGCTGGGAGAGCTGGTAGCGTTTCCAGTCCAAGGGGATCATGAATTTTTGCGAGGGGAGTACATAGGGCGTTTTGGTCGTGAATACGACGGGGTGAGAGGGCACTGTGGACGAAGATGTCGACGCCATGGTTGGTAGTGACAGAGACTTGGAGCGAAAATGGACTAAAAAGAGTGTATGAATATACTCAGTCTCGTGAGTCGAAGACTACTATGTGTTGTAGTCAGTATAGTAAATGAATGTATCTCACCTCAAGACTGAGGTGTTCGAACGTTACGAAAAAACTTCTAAGTCCGGTGAACGTATTATGTAAGCCTTACTTGGTGTAGTCTGACGCCCAGTGATAACTGGGAGAGGGCCATGTATGCTGAGATATGATTTATTTAGCAGTCGCAAATAAAAACACGCCAGATGATACTTTCCAAATACCATGTGAATTAAGCACATTTGCGATATGATAAGGCAAAGTCTCTAATGCTCACATATGTTTTTCTTACAGCGAACACATTATAATCACATTAGCGCATATATGTGTGCATTTTCGCCACCTTATAGAATATGCTCTGATTGTGTGGAATGTGATTTGATTATGCGGAGAATAGTATTACAATTAGTATAGCAGGAACACAGTATTAGGCATAGCGACAGAGAGCGGAAGCACGCCAACATGAAAACTGATGAAAAACGTATCGAAAGGGCCGTGGAAGTGTGTCGAGAAACATGGCAGGTGCTGTGGAAGCGAAAACATGCTGGGGGTATATCGAGAACGTGGAGCTGTTGCGGTCTAGTAAATCCTTCCCTGGCTGACAGTCTTGTCCCACTTATCGGGGCAACCTGACGGCGTTTCGTCAGGGCGGTAACAGGGATAGGACCGTTACTTACTAGTTCACTAGTGTCCTTGTCATAAGCCTAGGATAATCGAGCAAGTATTAATACATGAGCACGACTCAGAAAACGAAGAAAGAACGTACCATGCGCTGATCTCCAGTGGCAAAAACGGGTGTTTGGCGGCGCAAGGGCAATTGCGCTCTGGTGGTGTGATGAAAAGTGGTGTAGAGCTGAGCTAGAGTGGATCAGCTTGTGGAAGCTGTGGCACCGGATCAAACATCTCCCTGTCGTGCACAACTTCCTTAGTAGCTGAAAGACCTCAGAAAACAAACATACCTGAGAGTATCGTGGCGCTCTGTAATCAGTTTGACCACCTGTAACTCTAAAGCTTGGAAGCGCTCGCGCAAGACCTGAATTTGTCAAATGTCCTGGATATATACGCCCTGAAAAGATGTAAAATGATCGACAAAAGATGTTTTGTGAGAAAACAACCAATTAAAATTACTTATCTGGGACCGTTGGTATGAACATGAACTCAGGCTGAATCGGAGAAAGGGTCTGGTAATGGCAATATTGGCAAAAACAGGGGAAGAGCTGTAAGAGTCGGAAAGACTCCTCCTCACCGCGGATTCTGCAAAGGGGGTTGCGAGTAGAATTTTCTTTCACTCACGAGACTAGTTCCTGCTCTGCTGAATGAAAACTTTAAGAGTGCTGCTCAATTCTAAAATGTCGTCAATTATGTACCAGTACTGTGGCGTCGTTATTGCCAGGTGGTAGAGTCATGGGCAGTCAAACTATACACATCGGAGTTAGCAATATTTAAGATAGCTTTGAACAGTGTTGTGCAAAATGTGCATGCAATACTTGGTATTTAGGTTGACATCTAAACAGATGTAGAATTCAAAATTTTGAAGAGGTCTTGCACGACAAGTAAAATATAGTGTCGGCGTAGAACGTCGACCAAAATAAGAAGTATAAATTGATTTTTTATGTTGGTCTAATAAGGGCCGCTGCCAGTTTGGCTGGCTTATGTAAAAATCAGCTGTGGTCGATTGCATTCATATCTTAATCTGTGACTAACTTGAACATCAATATTCAATTTTCATGGATCCAACTACCCAGCAACACCTATTCACTTGCCTCTCATGCTCGATAGCCTTTCTTTCCGCGGACGAGCAGCGTATGTCACACACCCTTCCCGACCTGATAGACTAATGCATCGGCGAACAGGCGTGCACTACCGCTCAGACCACCATAGGTACAATATGAAGCGTCGCGTTGCATCTCTTCCACCAGTTAGTGCTGCAGTATTCAATCAAAAGGTCCTAGATCGCCGCCAGGAGACCTCTATCATGTCTTCACTGAAGGGGAGCAGCTGTGAGGCGTGTGGGTACGTTCCTCCTGATCACGTTATCTTGAAACATACTGACTCATGAACAGGAAAACATATACGACAGAAAACGCGTACAGGTCTCATATACAGTCAAAGAAGCACAGAGAGAACGAGCTCAAGGATTCCACACAGCCACGCTCATCGGAGTCTCAGCAAGATGAGGTACCCAGTGCCCCTGTGGATCTCCCGCAGCCATCCCTCCCTGTGATCTCCGAAACTCCCTTACCCACGAATTCGACCCTTGGTGTACCAGAGACTGTGACGGAGGACGAAATTAATGAAACCATAGATGCGAAGATAGCTGCCGCCCGCTCACGTCTTTCCCCTGCGTGCTGCCTCTTCTGCACGAATACCTCTCCCTCACTTTCAGAAAATCTGACGCACATGGCTTCTGCTCACTCCTTTTTCATCCCTGATGCCGATTATCTCGTTGATCTCCCTGGCCTCATCACATACCTTGGTGAGAAGATCGCAGTTGGAAACGTCTGCATTTACTGCAACGGCAAGGGACGTGAACTTCGAACCCTCGAGGCAGCGCGGAAACACATGGTAGACAAGGCTCACTGCAAGATTGCCTATGATACTGAGGACGATCGACTTGAGGTGTCAGATTTTTACGACTTCACGGCCTCCTACCCCGCTGAAACGCGAAAGAAGAAGCTCAGCCAACGCCCGGAGGACGAGGAGTGGGAAGAGGTGGACAATGACGGCAGCGAGGCGGAAGAAATCTTAGACGATGATAACTCAAAGCTTTCTGATTCTGATTCTGAATCGGATTCTGATGCAAGCATACCCGGTAACCAGATCACCTACGGCGATACCGAGTACGAGCTTGTTCTCCCATCAGGGGCGCGCATCGGACATCGATCGATGAAGCGCTACTATGCACAGTCCTTCCGACCAACGCACAGCCATAGAGATGAAGATAGTAACTCTGGGATTGCACTCGTCCGCAGATTACTCGCAGACAAAAATTCTGCCCTTGTTCCCCGGAAGGGTGGATTTGGTGCACATGGACAGGGAACAGAGGTTGTTAAGGCGCGGAATCGTGGTGAGGCAAGAGAGGCAGGGAGGCATGTACGAGAGTTCAGGGATCAGAAGCGTAGGGAAGATTTCAAGACCCGGGTAGGTTTCATACACAATAGCCAGAAACATTTTCGGGACCCACTTCTACAGGTGTGTTTTATGTCTTCGCTTATTCTTCGTCACTCACCTTTATTCTTAGTGAAGTCCAATTTACAAAGCGGAGATTCACGATACATGATATCCTATTTGTATTATCAACTTAAATCATCGTCTCATTTGTTCTGATCCCATTGAAAGCGTCTCTAGAAGGTGAAAACATGAGAAATATGCTAAGATATCAATGAATTGAATGAGCGACCGGAAGGTCGATCTCAGTTAAGTAGGGTATAATGAAGTACGACCGATAGCAAGGGGACAGATACAAGAAGGTAACAAATCAATACAGATAAGCCGCAGGCACTACGCCCTCCTGGCCTGTTTGCGGGTTCCGTGCGTACCACCACCTGGAAGAGAATAATGAGCGGAGATAAAAAGACTGAACAATATTCCTTACGCAGCATCCTGATCATCTAGAACTTCTACTTCGAGCCCCGCGGTCAAAGGCAACTCGCCCTTGCCCGTCCCATCGTACGAGAAGCGAGCGTGTGCAGGGCGACTGAACTCCTGTTCGGCAGCCATCGTACCCACAACTGCGTCCGAGGGAGTTTCAGCTCGCAAGTAATTGCTACCGTCGGGTCCAAATGGGTCTGGCTCCGTAGCGGTGGCTTCTTTCGCAGCTTCCTCTTTCTCGGTACTGACGTTATTCAACGTGGCCCCAAGAATCGTCGTTCGGGTGGCGGCGTTGATGTGCTCGAGTAACGATGATGGTCGGTGTTGGACCGAATCATCGTCTTCATCCTCATTGACATTGTACTTCGATAGTTTATCATCGCGACGAGATAGTAGGGTCCAGAGGATACCGATGAGTGCGAGGAGGAATACCACTCCAGCTGCAATGGCAATAGAAATTAGGATGACAATACCAGTTGCGAGGAAATCTATAAGACATCCATGAGTCGTGGTTCTGGAGCACATCCAAGTTACTCACTTTGCTGGTTGAAGCTGAAATTTGCAAATGAGTAGAAGAGTGAAGAAATTGAGCCCAGTGCTCCCTGAGCAGTCATTGTCGTCATATAAGGAATGAACGAAGACCCGTCAAAGAGAACAGAGGAAGCGGAACCAAACGAAGAGTCAGACAGCGCGCCCGAGACCATCAACATCCGGTCAGATTCAACGATGCTGTTAGCTGAATGCGTGTTCAGCAGGGGAACCATGAGAAGTTGGGAAATGTTGGTGTTGCTCTGAAGCGGAGCCCCGACGTTGTTCCAAGAAATGCCATTCCAAAATATCATAAACGATGAGGAGCCATCAGCAGTGCTGAAGATCAAGACAAGTCAGATGTTACGCCGACCAGCAGTGACATCGCGCTACTTACCGACCAGCTGCGAAGATGCTGGAAGAATTGCCATTGTTGACCTCTACTGCTGTAACAGGTCCTGGAATTTCACCGCCGTCGCCGACTGCGGCCCATGTGGCATTCGCAAAATCGTACTGTGCAACGTTGGCAGCGGAACCATTCGACAATATAATAGATCCAGCGGCAATCAGGATTTCTTGGTTATTCTGCCGAAGGCCCAAGTTAATCACATAATGCCAGTCAAGAGATAAAATACCTACCCCTGCATAGGAGACAGACGAGACGTCTCCTTGAATGCCATTTCCGAGTGGGCTCCATTGATTCAAAGTGGTATCAAATAGACAGATCCCTTGGCACGACACCGAACCAGCTTGCGCGAATGAACCAGCAATAACGACACCATCAGACTTATATGTCGACGACGTTATCGAACGAACAACAACCGACGATCCCGCCGAGGGTTGCAGCGGTTGCATGGAAGATGTGTCCCACTGTTGAGAAGACAAATCATAAAGAGCCAATCCATTTGCCGTGGTGCCAGTGAGGTTGAATTCACCACCAACGAAGAGCTGCTGCCCCTGATCAACATATACGGCACGGACTACGCCATTAATCTGAGCACCGGCGAGCGCGGAGACCGAAGACGCAACAGGATCATAGATAGCCAGGGCGGACGAGGTTGTAGAAGAAGAAGAGAATGAAAAGTTGCCTCCAATGATGGCTACCTCGTGGGACGTGGAAACATTCGTCCAGAATGCCCCCGCAAGGACAGCTGGAGCTGGAGCGGGCGGGGCTGGCGGCAGGGTGCTTGAGGATGTGGTTGTGGTCTGCCGAGTGAATAGAGTTCCTATTTTGAGGTGGGACATCCATGCGGATGGCCCGCGACGGCTGTGGAGTTGGCGCTTTGCTGTGGTCGCAGGGGCAGACGCATTCGTGATGCTGATATCAAGCTGGGCACCCATAGGTGTCACCAAGGGGCCGGAGCTTCCACCATTAGACAACATTACGAGGCCGCTGGCACCATACTCTGCCATACTTTGCACAATACCCGCGATGATCTGGGTTTGTTCCTGACCCTGGGCAGGCAAAGTACTGTTGCCGACGAACGTCATGTTGCCCACTACAAATCCACCGCTGTTCACCCATGAACCACTGTGAACATCCCAGGTAGCTAAACCACCCGCACTAACACCAGCAGCTGACGAATTGAACACCTCAGTGAAATTGCCTGCGACCTGGATTTGCTCGTTGGCGAGTGCAAGGCTAGCGACCGTACCGTCGACCCCTGCGCCCATCGCCTTCCATGAATTTGAGCTGACCTCGTACATGGCTACGCCCTTGAGTTTGCCCTGCATAGAAGCTGCGTTGGTGTCTGTGAAGGAGCCACCGACGTAGAGCTCATCACCGTACAACATGAGGGAAGTGACAGGCCCATTCAAACCACTGTTAGGAAGGGCGATCAAAGATCCACTCTTGAATGCAACAATGTTTGAGATGCCGCTCGTCGAGCCGGATATAAGCTGGAAATTACCACCGAGGTAAACGGTACCAGATGGGTGCTGTGCGACAGCTGTGACGGACGTGGTGTTAGAAGTCGCAGCTCCGAGGGCATTGTAGAGATCAATGGATACCATGTCCAAAGAAGTCTTGCTTGTGTTAGGAATAGTTCCAGTAGCATCAATGCTCGCACTTGAGCTCAACGGCCACTCAAAGAAACCGAAACCACGCTGTGAGCTGTTGGCCGTGGGGTTAGATCCGGACGACTCAGATGTAGTAGCGGATGACACATTCGCCGACGTCAACACTAGTGCAACATTACCGGCGACAAGCTCGTATTGCCCATTTTGACCACTTCCTTCCGGGTTATTCGCAAGCGTCATTGATATAGTGATCACGAAGTTCGTGGATGAGGGAACGATCGGACCACTGTACACAAGCGTGGTCGTGTCAGACTGAACCTGCTGAGAAATAGTAGAGACCCAGGGCTGCGTTCCTTCGCCTGGAAAGACGGTAACTTGTACAGATGTACGGAGCGCACAGTCTTCGAAATCCGTGCAACCTGGGATGACAATATTCACGTCATATTGACCAGACGCAGAGACGTAGGGCTGCCATGTAAAACTGGGAGCCTCAGAGGGTGGTGTACCAACAGCAAATGTGGAGACGAGAACAGTTTGGAGTGTTCCAGGGATGTTAGTGACAGCATTTTCGGTGGACCACTGGCCTGTGCTGGTGGTATTGGATGGATTAGGGGCAAAGCAGGATTGCGTGTTCTCGCTGCTGATGGCGGAGGCGAACGCGCCAGAGGAAAGGAGTTGTAACATATGCAGACCGGGAGCTGCACCTGTCCAACCTGATATAGTGATCTGCATACCAGTAAGCGTTACCGGAGCAGTGAAAATGAAATCCTGGTATAATATTGATGAGTCGGTCGATAAAGGACAGCTATCTGTGCATGTCATGTTTTGTCCTGTGGACGGGTTGACATATGACAAAGTCTGGACGGTATTGTCTGGAATGGACGTGACACTGACGCAAGAATAAGCTGATATATATTACCCGTCCGTTGAATAACACATACCTGAAAGCCGTGGTACCATACCCACTCTGAAACGTGTTCCCAAGGCGAACACCATAAGCATCGATAGATGAGAAATCACGGACAGTAACCACTGCGCCATTCCCATTCGCAGCCAACCATGTGTTCCCTGGTCCATCCGGACCAGAAGGGCACAGGATATTCAATATGTTATTGAACTGAGGATTAGACGATGATGGTTGTCCTAAGATTTCTGCGCCTCCAAGAGGGACAGGAACGAGTGATGAAGAGAATGGTGTAGCTCCTGGAGAATAAGGGATGTTGGGATTGTTGGTATTATTCAGTGCAGTGGCATTCTCGGCGAAAGAAGTGAGGAATGAGCCGGTAAAGAGGAGGCTATTTTCCGAGGAGTTGGGGGTGATAGAAAGAACTTCTCCAGCGGCACCTGTGAAACCTTTGAATGAGGGTGCGGACCACGAGTTGGACTTGGTGTCCCATATAGCTACGGATGAACCGGGCGACGTGAAGTGCCCACCGACCCATAACTGGCTATTAGATACGTCGCAATAGAGCGAGTAAATTGGACCGTTAGGCCCGTTGGATCCGAGGGCGGCAAATGTACCAGAAGAGGGCGTGTAGGACGCCACGTTGCTGGCAGAGGTGTTGCTGATAGAAGAGAAGGATCCGGCAAAGTAAAAGATGTCATTGATGGCACAACCCGAGGAGATGGAACCGCCAGAATTTGTTGTGCCAATGGTAGTCAGTACACCTTCGCCAGTGCGGGAGAGTAAAGAAGAGGCAGAAGGGTCAAATGAGAGAGTGGTAGAGTTGCTGAATAGACTGAGACCTGCAAATGCGCCAGCGAGGCCGACTTGGCCCATGCGGGTAAAATCGACCATGGGCAATGATGCAAACACGGGATGAGCTAGAAAAGCTGCTAGGACAATTGTCGAAGACCATCGTGACGAAGTCGATGACTGCGAAGGCATTGTGGGTATCAAGTCCCAGGGTGTTAGACCCTGATGGAACAGAGTTGTCCTCAACAGAAAACTCGAAGTTTGAGCGTCGCCGTTGAACAACGTTCAAGGTAAAAGAACACGGTTCATGGTTCTGATCAAAACGCGGTCCAATAAACCATCACGTCCACGTGGACCAGGTCATGGACCCGTGCGGTGCACTAGTCTTTCAACTTTGTTCCTATGTAGGCCTGCCTCGCGAAATCCTCACACAACTTAATCGTAGCTTATTTCCGAGCTCAAGAATGCATCTCTGTGCATAGCCGTACATCCATCTCCGGAAGACTCAGGGAATGTATTCCAGCTTGTGTATGATCTTGAAGTCGATCAATTGAACCCTGTCACAACTCTTGTGCCTATGTGTCTATTCCTCGTCATTCAGATCTACCAGCAGTTGAACTCGTGTCGGCAACGGACCCGACCGGCTGCAAGTGAGGAGAGCCCGTATCCAAAATTCTATATCATCCCAATCCAGTAAACGTCAACATGTTTTCTAACAGCACATGTCCAAAATGGCTCACTGAGGATATCTATAGCGGTGAATGTTTGGCCTTTTTGCATCGGCCTGCAAAATGGTATTATCGGAAGCTTGCTGTGACAGCAACAAGTGCTTCTCATTGAGAGCTGCCCAGAAGTCACGCGGCGTCATATACTGAGCAAGCCATTGAGTCAGATACACGTCTTGGTTTGGCGACGGCGCCCATTTGTAAAAGCCGACTGCAAGAAGAGAAAGCACGACTGTGTTCCGCCAGAATGGTGTAGAGAATCCAGCTAATTAGAATGGGAAGCGGTTGAGTTCACGGACGCAAGGAAAGAGGTGTTTCGTAGCCATACCTTCACGTGAGTATTGGGTATCATCGTGGTGCTCGTCATGAGCATGACTGTCATGCGATGCAAATCTCCGTTGAATAAGTGGAATATTCCCGACTGCGGGCTTTTGGCGCAAGAGCAGCTGAAGGTTTGCCCTCGCCAGTGACATTGTGGTGCAAGATGAAGCTGTGTTTACCACCTCGGCAATTCACAGCGGACTTGGAACAGAGTCGGTGTCGCACTCGGATCAGAGATCACGGACACGAGTCTACATAATTCTGTCGGCTCAACTCGAGCTCGTGCCTTCTCAAGATTACTTTAATTTTTGATCAGACCAGCTTGTTCGTGTTCATTTTTCATTGTTCATCGTCGAACACTCATTCTTCCTCACCCAGCCCTTCTTCGTTCAGAGTACGCAACCCAAGCCCGTATATCCACCCACCTCGACCATGCTAAAACGTGCATTGCCTCGTTTCCCGCTCTTCCGGGTCTCTGCACCTATACTTCCAACAGCATCGCGAATAAGTGCCCGCACAATGCCTTCGATATCCCTGACGGGCGCTCCTCGTATTTCCAGCTCGAGGCTGTTTCATCACTCCCCTGCTCGCCTTACAGCAACTCCACCACCTCACAATGATGCAGGATCGCCATTACCTGCAGACGCTACTCTATCCCAAAGGCTGTCACATCTCATTAAATCCTACGGTTGGTATGCATTGGGAGTGTACCTAGTCCTTTCGGCACTAGACTTCACCGTCGCGTTTGCTGGAATCAACCTGTTGGGCGCTGAACATGTCGCGTGGGTTACCGCCTACGTGAAGGAGACTGCTATCGGGTTCCTGCACAACAAGCCTCCGGAGCCTGGGCGGGATGAATTGGACAGTCCGGCTGTGGGGGATGCAAGCCAAGATGGCCTATATGCCACGTTGGTTTTGGCTTACACCATTCACAAGACGCTTTTTCTGCCTGTGCGAGTTGGTTTGACGGCCGCTTTTACTCCCCGATTGGTGGGTTGGCTGCGCGCAAGAGGTTGGGTAGGTGGTGAGGGCACGAGGAGAGCAGCACGCGAGATGAGGGATAGGATCCAAAGAAAGGATTAGAAATCGGATGTAGCGGAGGGGCCTCGCAAGTCAGTTTCTTCATACTATTCAGACCAACACTACTCAGACTGTATTCACATTTGCATGGCAAGTGTACGTCCGTTCGTTGCCATAGCACTAATTTCCAACTAGAGTGATATCATACACAGTCAATCGGAGACATGTTGCACATAATATTATTGAACATCCTAAGGGAGGAACATGCACCAATTTCAGCTTTTCCCATCGTCAGAGCAACAGGCTGCACCCAGTCTCATCGGCGGACTGGGATGACTCGCATGCGTTAACAGTACTGCCGGAGCGCAGAATAAGATCCCATAGGCTATATAATTAATCAGAGGTGCTAGCACGGTCCATTATATAACTGCGTCGGTCTTGGAGCTTGGAGCCCCACGCGGCTGTCCGTTGGCCGTCCGGCTTAAAGGTGTGATTAGATCTTTTACGTGCACTATCTTGAAAGGGAACTGGAAAGTGCCGGTTGACTCACTCTTGTACTCCAAAAAGCTTCAAAAGGTCTTGACAAATTTTTTCGTATACTTGTGCATACAATACCCAATCTGCAAGGGTTAATGTGTTCACGATAGCAAGAATCAAAGTCACCTCCTCTGATGAATCTCCAACTCGATAGCTTAAATCTCCCCAGATCTACCATTGCTCCGCTCTTCCTGAAAATCGATGGCACTTGGTGACCACCATATCCCATATTCATCTACGCCTTTCGAGGGCCCAGAGAAACTGTTGGAAATCTGGTTCACCCCCTCCCCTGCTCATGTGCCAGATGCACATACACCCAAAAATGGCCGTATAGGCCTAAGGAATGTCCCAAGACAGATATGGGAGGACATGCTCGACATCGTCCAATGCAAGGTCCTCAGTGTTATCGAAGGTGAAGAAACTGATGCTTATCTCTTGAGGTACGTGGCATCGCCTCATCGCTCCCTTTCATATCGCTTGTGCGTCTCGAAGGGCCATTTAATACTTATTGACCATTAAATCAAGAAGAATGTCTTCGCTCATGTTTCTTCAATTTAGCGAGTCCTCTTTCTTTGTGTTCCCCCATCGCATTATCCTGAAGACATGCGGCACGACTCTAAACCTCCTCGGTCTTCCGCGCATCCTCGAGATCGCGAATAATTTCGCCTCGCTCCCATCTGTTTATCGATGCTTCTACTCGCGTAAATCCTTCATGTTTCCCGAGCGCCAACCCGGTCCGCACCGCGAGTGGAAGGATGAGGTGTCGTTCCTTGACGCCATATTTCCGAACGGAGCCGCTTACACTGTAGGCAAAGTCAATGGCGATCACTGGCTACTTTATATCACAAGCCCTGAGGAAACTGGCGCCAATGGGGAGACTGTACCAAGTTCTCCCAATGCTTTTCCGTTGCCACCTATTCAGTCCCAGAATGAGGAGAACGAGACAAACCAAAACCTGAAAAATGTTGAGCCCGAAACGCCAGTTACTCAGGACTACACCATTGAGATACTCATGAGTAACCTTTCCCCCGAGGCTCGCGAACCTTTCTTCTCAGCTCCGTGCGGAGATGCACTTTCGGAGACTCCGTCAATCCTTGGAAGGAATTTGTCCTCTGCCATCGGGATTTCAGATCTTTTCCCCCCTCATCTTACGGCATTGGACGCTTATGCGTTCACCCCTTGTGGTTACTCCTCGAATGCCCTCCTGAAATGGATGGAGAATGACCATGGTGGGGAGGGTTACTACACAATTCACGTGACTCCTGAAGAAGGCTGGTCTTATGCCAGCTTCGAGTGCAATGTCCCACTATCCACTTCTCCATCTTCTTCAGCCAAAGATATCCCCGATTTGCAGACGCTCGTCAGACGCGTCGTCGACATCTTCCAACCTGGCAGACTCAGCCTCACCCTTTTCATATCCACTGTTGGCAATAGCAATGCCGAGGAGGACGAGGGTGAGACTACTGTTGAAGCAGCTCAGCGGAGCTTTAAGTCCGCTCTGGTAACCCAGCGCCCTGTATCTTGTTCTTCTACTCATTCAGAAACTGGTCGCGGGGGTGGACGGGGTGGTAGCGTGTTGTACAGGAGAACCGACAAGATCAATTATGAATTTGGTGGCTACAATCTTGCGTTTGCGAGTTTCGAGCTTCGATGAAGATATCATCTAGTGGTGTTAGGTCGTACGCTGAAGTTATCTTTCTTATGTAGATGCGCTCGTGCTTTCCTACAGTCTACTTTCTTGCTACCTTCTACGTTTCCGTTTCCCTTATACAACCCGGATTTTCAGACTACCCCATTTTCGTTTTGTCCACCTTACACACGTGATGATATTGAACATTCCCTGGATTTTATGGACTCGAGCTCGGCTATTGTCAGCTGCGCATATCTTCGATTCACAAGGTCAGGGCGTTTCAGGGCGTTGGTCTGATCAGAACTGCATAAATGAGCCTCTGATTGTCGGCAATGTCCGTACAACCGAGGTGTCATGGGATATTGCTCATGCCCATGGGAGATTTAGAAAACAAAACAACCACGGGTCGCTGAGTGTCCGCCTGCACGTTGCCAGTAAGTGTCAGAACAAAGTTCTTACTTGCTCATATTTTATTTGCCCGAGCGCAGTTTGGGAGGCTATTTGTAGCATGAGAAATTCCAGTTCCACTCGAGCTATCTGTCGAGGAGCATATACACTTATATTCCACTCACATTCCTCTGGGGGGGTTGCATCGGAATCAAATCTTGAAATGCGGACTATACTCAACATGAATGGCCGACGTGGACCTACAACCATCGGATTGATGTGGATCTTGGGCCAATCTGGCTATTCGTGGACGTCTAATTAATACGCTCTAGGGGTCACCATGCACTGAATTCGGCGGGCCGAGGCTTATTGCCTCATAAGTTTTGCAGTTCAGGATTCTTTAAATCTTTTACTTCCTAATATTGTCGACCGAGGAGGACGTCGAGACGACGAATTCTCGTGATCAACTGTCTTCGGGGCTGAATTCATTTCTTGCCACATGCTTCGACCTCAGGGAGCATCAGAAGCTTCCCTCTGCGTATAAATTATCGAGCATTTACAATCTCAATGCCTTCAGTTTCTTGCCAGTCTTCGTTTCGTTCCTCTAACGCCTACACTTCATCTCTTTCGATGATTTACAGCACGGTCAACCTTCAAGCCGCCACGTCCACCGAAAACCTCCAAGCTCTCGAGGAAGTCAAGGATTTCCGCACAACAGATCTTGGACGGGGGGGCAAGGAACGATGGACATATCACCTGCTTCCAGAGGCGGCGCTTGATGCCGAGCTACATAACATGTCCAATGCGACCTCATCGAGATCAGTAGACAGTGTCACGTTTCAACCATGCGCAGCATATGCCAACCTTAATCAAGATAGGTACAGCATTGAAGAATGGGAACTCCCTGGAGGAGTTTGGCAATTCACGGCAATCTATGATGGTGCTCTAAATTTCTAATAAATATCATTCGTATCCCTTTCCACAACTGACTGCCGTGCTTTGTAGGTCACTGCGGTCATGATACTGTCAACTATGTCCATAGGCGGCTTCCCTCGATGGTCAGGATGTCGCTGCAAGCTCTTCTTCAAAGCGCACCCATCACATCTCTGAAGCCTGAGCTAGTCTCGGAGGCACTGCGTAACACAGTCAGGCATCTGGACGAGTCTATTCGTTCCGATCTTTTTGACTTCTTGCCTTATGACCATCTTACAAAAATGAGCGACGCTCAGCTTAACCGACGTATTTCGCAACGTTATTCTGAATGGGATACCATCTCGACACGTTGCACTCAGGGCTCAACTATACTTTTGACTTTATCAGACCCGCTGAAAAAAAATGTATGGATTCTCAATCTGGGAGATTCTATGGCCGGTAAAATGCAACCGTTCTTATACTATACCTCTTCTCTGACAACATCGCAGTTCTTGGCGGGAGGTCCTTGTCTGGAAAATGGTCCGCTATGATCGTGAATTCCATGCATAATGGTAACAACCCCACAGAGTGTCAGCGTATCCAGCGAGAGCATCCATCGGAGCGAGCTTGTATGACTGACAATAGAGTGCTTGGTTATCTAGCACCTACTAGAGGTATTTATTTTTTATGATGATGTTTCATATCGTACGTTCTAACTCTAAGACACTGTAGCGTTAGGGGATACATGGCTCAAGGTTCCTTCGGTTTACACTCGCCGTGCTTTCGCGCCACATGTGCAAGACTGGTTAACGCCACTTCAGGTGGCAGAGTATGCCAGTCGTATTCTCACTCCTCCATATGTGTCCGACCTTCCTGAAGTTTTTCACTACTCTCTCGACGTCATCCCCAAACAAGAAATAATCCTCATTCTTTCGTCTGATGGCCTGCAGGACTTGTATGACAGTCACGATGTTCAAATGTCGGACCAAGAAATGGCAGATCGCTGGGTGCGCTTGATTGGACGTCACACGCGCCCCACCAAGGATGCAGATTTGCAAAGCAATCTGGCGCTCAGGCTCCTCCGGGATGCTGTTGGCGGAAATAACATAGAGCTCGTTTCCCGAAATCTGACCTTGGAAATGGAAGACAAATGGATGGACGATGTTACGATTCTAGTGCAACGATTCAGATAGATGCATCCCATAGATAGTGTATGCTACAGTGCTTATTTATTCTAGAACTATGGTAGAGAAATAATTCATGCATTTCGAGATTCTCAAAATGCGAATCGCTGTGCCCTACTGACTGAACAAGTACTTTGTAGATATACTTGAGAAAAATCGTGATAGAAGAAAGAACGGCGATCTTGGACCGTTTGATCCAAATTGATGTCGATCATTGGCTGATCTGATCAACATTGTATGGAGAAGCAGTAGGTTCGAGTTTCACGCCATGCCCGGACTTGCTCCGCAGGTTGCAGAGGGGACACAGACGAACAAACATCTCGACCATCGGCCAGGTTATAGTAGCCTGTAAGAGTGTTGGGATATATCAATACCCAAAACAGCTGAAGACGTACCATTCCCATACGCCTCGTCTCAAATAGCATCGAAGAAGAAGAGCTATGAGCCCTATGAGCATAGACAAGGATGTCATAAATCTGGTCTTGTACAGGAATCCGTTCAAAAGCGCTTGTCCACTCAAAACCACCGAAATCGTGATCAACGGTATCAGCTTTCGAAGAAGGGCTTCCGAGGTCGTCTATGTGCTTGATATAATCTTGCCTGAATTTCTCTTCTTCTACAGCATCGAGGTGAAAGAAAGAGTCCCGTAGTAACATGAGAAGGTGATGTTTCTCAGATCCCAGTCGTACATGATGAATTGTTAGCCACATGCGCAGCCGGTCTGAAAGAGCATCTATGCTGCCTTTCGATAAAGCATGCGACACGGTCACATAAATATTCGATGCAAACGCAGCCGTTTCGCGAAGATCCGGTGGTAAGTCGTGGAGGAACTTTGCGAGGCTATCCTCAAAGGACGCTCGACTCGGCATCTCGACAGAATTGACGTTCCGAATTCGCTGCAAAACTGCATCAGGCAAGGGCGCAAACGATGGATGTCCCCAGGATTCAACAAGGGGTTTCGTGACTGACATTCCTTGATCGGGGGGAAAGGAATGTGAAATGAACGAGAATGAGTTGGGTTGGGTGCGTGGAACATTGGTTTGGAGCCCTGAGCTGGAGGGCCATCCTTGGCCATTGTAGTCAGGAGTGAATCGACCGAGGTGCGAAAGGAGTGAAGATTCAGCTTCTTGGGAGCCACCTCTAATATAAGGTACGGGTGAATTTGATGCACCACGACTCCTTGATGATGACGCTACGTTTTGTCCATAAAAACTATGACCGTCTCCAGGTTCATTGTGACCATTGTGCACGAAAACGGTATGTTCTTCCGGTGATGGCACGTCAGATACCAGGAAAGATGCCATCTTCGTAGTATATGGAACCATCTGCTTGTCCCGCGTCATACCATGATCGGATGGAACTTTATGTCTCTTCTTAGGAGTATAGTTGCACTCGGTGGCACTCTCTTCTTCCGCACAATGGTTACAAACCGGCAAGTTACGATCACACTTGTTCAGAGAGATGAATTATGGAACACAAAATGATTTATCGAGTGAACATACCTTCAAATTCCTGAGACGGCAGCGATCACACCGCGGGATTCCTCGATGAGCAGGTGTCGGTAAAGGTGTATATCTGCAGTCCCTCCCATTCGCATACGAGCAGTGATTGCAAGTTGGGAGCACCCTATCACACTACCCGGCCGTTAACATTTTTTGAGAAGTCGGAAAGTTGGTACACACCTTCAAGTTATTCATGCGGCAGTGATCACACCGTGGCTTCCCTCTGCGTCCTTTCCATTGCGACTGACGAGCCATGAACATTTTGGGATTTGGAATCCGGATGGTCAGTTGTCCATCATCGTTCGGATCTCCAACGGAGTCTGTTCCATCGGGAGATTCAGACATTGCAGGCCAAGCTGTGTAGGAATGCTCTAGCTAGGAACCTCGAAATATCAGGCATGATTCCAGAAAAAAAATACGAGTCCCTACAAGCAAGAGATGGCGAAAACTGGTAGATTTGTGAGCAAAGGACTGGATGAGGTGAGGAAAGAACTAGGAAAGACCATACGTACAATAAGAGGTGCAAAGGTTGGGAGGGAGCACAATAACCCTTATGAGCGCCAGAGAGACGGTGGTAAAAATGATAAAGTAGAGTTCTTTCTAAACCATCCAACCCTTTGTGTGATTTGACGTCGTTGCAAGCCGTTTGTACGCAGTTTTGGCAAAGAAACGACCAAGCATCCACCCAAACCTGAACTTACTTACGGATGTGACGTTATTGTCACGCCACTTTTTAGGTCAAAGTGGTTTGAAAAAGCAGAACGGGACAGCATCCTGGCCATATGACCAGTGACATTTCACCCTTCTCATGCCATGACGGCGTTTTAAACCGAAGTCAGCATCATGGTATCTCGAGGTTAGTTGAGTTTCAATCCATGAGCCTCAGAGCCACTGGACTGAGCGGCGAAGGCTGGGCAGACTTTGCTAAGCCCAAACGTCCATACGCACTGCAATGTACTAAGTAATTTCCTCAACAGATCTGTCTTACAGATGGTCAGCTTACTACACGAATAAAATTTGGGAAGCTGCTAGTTGAGTTCAAGCATGCATCGTCATCCTACAAAGTTCAAGCTTCAAGGTTATCACGATAACACATTCCATATTTGGAATCTGTAGTTTGATGAAAAAGTGGCGGAAGTTGAAATATTCATATAGGTTCGTAGCCGATCTTCAACATTGTCAACGAGAATGTTCCTGCTTACGAAGATCAAACCAAGATGAATAATCATGTACATTATGTATGTACATCTTCAAATTGTTATGCACCAGGTGTCGCTGTACAATGATTTATCAAGAAAACTTCAGCCGACTGCAAAACACTAGGTATGTCACTATTGGCAGGAACCAACTCATCTTGCGTTATGACTCAGAGTTTCTTCAGTAGTTGGTTGTCAACTGAAATGATTGGCCATCTGCCAAATTTGAAACGGGTGGATGTAATATAAGCCATAATACTTACACGTCCTCCTAGGAGCTAACTTATGCGCACACGTGCGAGCTTTCAAGGTCGAACTTGGCCCTAAATATTTACCGACGATAGACTCAAGCCAATCACTTCGGAACATCGTGCATTTCCTACTAGCATGCTACTCCCACCTTCTGCGATTTTTTGGTAATTCGATTACCGTCATGATCTAGACATGTGAGTATAAAGCCCTGAAAGAAGTGCGCTAGGTTACTGACATCTCTCTCCCTCGCCAGTCACCCGTTAATCAACGCTATTCAGTAACAAGATGTACTCCACGAATTCTTTCCTTGTCTTCGTTATGCAACTAGCATCAGATCTAGTGTCGTCACCGACCATAGTCGAGCGGGGTAGCATTGCCTATTTGAATCCAGCTATCGGAGGTGGATCGATGCTCGAGAACGCTGGCGATGGATACGGTGAACCCTTGAATGTATTTCCTTTTGCGTCAGCCTTTCTTCATTAAATGGTTTCACTGACTCTGGCTTTTCGGAGGTCATCATCTCTGGTCTCAGCTCTCCCGCAGTCCTCAAGTATCGCGGAGCTATCAATTATGCCCGTGCCATTGGATTGTGAGCGTAGAAGGAGTAGTCGAGCCACTGCGGGATGCAACTTACTTATCTGTTCTTCATAGTTCCGAAGAATGTTTCAACCTTCACTCAGGTGGTTTTATGTCCGCCAACTTAGGAGACGGCAATGGATGGGTCAACCAAACAATTGAACTTCGCCAGGACTATGGCAATGCAGGCATCGGGACGTGTCTGGAGAGCCTCATCGGCGGAAATCATTTTCGGTAAACTAATTTGTCACTAACGTAGCAGAAGATGATGATATTCTTTTAGTATTTTCGTGCAGAACGGTACTGCGGCCGACAGCGGTGCTCTCTTCCTAGCGTGAGTACCTTATTATCCATCCATCCACTAGCTAACTTGTTGTCAGAGTTTCTCAAGAAGAGGTGCGCAATCAGACAAGATTTCCAGCTATTCACTACTGATCTCCACCCTTAAGCCCTTAAACGAGAATCATGACATCATCCCAGATGGGTACGACATCGGCCGGTGAGTAACCGTCGGCGATCGTGACGAACAAGTCATGGTCATATCCGGTTTTAGCAACAGCCTAGTGGCAGCAGCAGTTGGGAAGTCACATTATGGTGGGATCAAATATACCACGACTGCCAAGAACATAACTGGTCTCCTTGCACCTGGTGACGATAGAATCAACCATGGTCAGCATGGTGTTAGTTATATAAATCCCTCACTGACGCGGCCTCCACTAGGCATCGCTCAAGATGGCATCGTTACATTATTGACCGTTACAATCGATTAGAATATCCGTCTTCCCTGTAATCATACCTATCATATCTCGGGTTTCTTCCGTTCGCGTAATCATGATTCATCGCTTGTCACATTATGGAGTATTGACAAATGAAGATGCTAGAGGTATGCTACAAGTGCTGGATGACGTTGACACAAATCGATGAAGTAAAGCCAAAATATAAAGAAAACTATCTTGAAAGGGACCAAAGGCTGTCGGTCCAGTGCCACTCACAAATCCAGGTCTACCTCCCCCTCGGCGTATTCTTCATCCCACATAGACTCGTCATCGTCTTGAACTGGGTGTGAGCACTGTACCGTCTCAGGTACCTCGGAACTTCGCGACTGGCCATTATACCCGCATTCTGACCACATGCGCTCTTCTTCCTCGGCCTCTTGACGGGTACGACGTCGAACGCGATTGAGGACGAAATCAAGTTGAAGGTAGTTTGCATCGTCCATGGCAAACTTACGGTGCTTCCGGTCTTGTATATGCTGAAGGACCAATCGTCAGGAGACATAGACACGTAATTGAACGCGATCCTACCAAATCGAAATCATCGAACTTCACGCGACAACTCTCACAATAACCAGGCTTGCTCCCCTCATCGCGCTTTGGCAATCGAAGGGTATTTGTGCTCCTGCTTTTCCTGAGCGCCCCATTTGGAATCGTAAGGGGCGGACCCATTCCGCCTACATTGCGACTGAGTGCGTGGTTTGCATTCGGAGCCTTGCGAGATGTGACAACTTGTTGCTGAATCCTACACCGAAGAGAAGCAGGTAATTCCAGCGTCCTGAAAGAACCGCTTGCGTTGGATGTGGTACCTCTCGTAGATGTAATACCAACGCTGTTGCCGGACGCTGCAACGTATGCCCCACCACCTGTCGAAGCAAGGTAGCCTGAGGCGGTCGCTGACTCTCTTGCATCTCCATCCCCATAGTCAGCATCAAGGTCGACATATTCTTCTATAGCCGTATTCACAGCTTGGCGATGCAAATTGTTCATCGACATTGACCGGCGGAGGTCGCCAGCTTTGCGCGAAAGCATCTGGACCTCCGCTTGCCTTTTCCGCTTCAGCGCCCTTGCCACCTTTTCCGCGCGTTCGTTCTCGTTTTCCCTTTCTGCTTTTTGTGCCTTCTCCCAGCGCCTCTTTTCCCTTTCGTCAAACTTCACGAAAGGCCCTCTGGACCTTGCGTCACAATAGAGGACGGGATGCGCAGGTTGCTCTTTCCCGTCGGGCCCACGTTGTATAGGATACTCTAGAGCATGTATCGTCGCAAGCTCCTGCCGTACGTCTTCTACCAACACGAAATAACTCTGCTTTGTGAAATATCGATAATCATGTCGCTTTTGAGTTGGGTCGCGTTCTGTGGTAGTACCGTGAAGACGTTCGGTTTGAAGTAAGCTTGATAGCGACCGCTTGTTTGAAGCCGGGGCAAGTGACGTGATTTGCGCAGGAGGTTTTATAGATGAGAACGCAAAAGCTGGAACATCGCATCGTTCCAGAATGCTATCAAGTTTCTCTGGACTCCAAATCTTCATATTGAATGCCTTCGCTTTCTCCACGAGGTTGAAGCTCTGTGAGGTGGCATCCTCGGTAGCACTGTTGATTAATGACGTTAGCTTGGTCTACAGACAGAACAGTTCAGCACACCGTCCACGGAGTTTAATTGGACTTTTCAGTAAAGAGGCGGCCCGCGCGGCAAAGCCTTGCGATCGTGAGTTCTCCTTGTTGGCAGTAGGATCAGCCGGAGTGATGGGTTGATTAGTGATAAGATGAGTTATCTCGCTGGAGAAAAAGTCATCTACTTGCTAGAAGGATGTAGATGGCATGTCAGATGCCTGTATAATCAGCACGGAGAATCGACCGTACTGCTTTGAGATGCATCACCCGCGCTGCTAACGAACTTCGCAGGGATGCACTCTCAGGGTCCAACAAGTCTAGGTCAAAGTAAAACACCCATCCTGGAAATGCGCGAGTGTACTTGACGCGAAAATCCGCCTTCTGAAGCTCTCGTTCCACGCGCCTTCGATCCCTATCCCTGTGGTCTTCGCCATGGGTGGCTTCCGCCGGAGCGGCTCTCACCCGCTTGACAGTGGACTGGTGTTCAGTCAAGTCTCCTGTAGGGTCCGGAGATCGAGGGCGTTTGACCAACTGCGAGGAACGGGTAATTGGTTTAGAGGGAGACATGCTAGGAGGAACTTGAAGTGGCAGAGTACGTGTACTGAGCGGACGGCGGCTAGTCGTAGGCATGACTGACAAGCCCAATAAAGGCCCAGGAAAATTGGTTCCACGTCTCTCAAGGGTAGACGCAGGCAATAAGTTGAACGAAGGGGACGGGATTAGGTTTGGTGGAAAAGATAATGGGTGACGTCCAACCTGTTGGGCCAGCGCGCGATGCCTCAATTAGTTATTAGTTCCGGTTGAATCACAAATATGTAAACAACGCGTGAAAATCATATTTGTACTCAACCACTCTACTCTAGAGATCTGGTACACAAGGCTTCCGCACAATACACACTTAGTTTACCGTATCCTGCTTCAGTTTCTTGGTAAAAGTTTCTAGGTGCAACTGAGTGTTGCAACTTCTCACGAATTAAAAGTACCCCACGGCTTCGTTGTACTCAAAAGTCTGTTACCACAAGATCAGACAATATCGACTGAAGCTGCAGAACAACACATGATTTTTACAGGCTTGTCATAAGTACTAAGTAGTACAGTACGAGTGCATAAGAGAAGCGCGAGCTGCTGCACGTGATAATCACATGAGCGCGTACAGACGCGTACTCCGAGTCCGACATTGGTGCCACCGTACAAATTTCAAAAACTAGGGATGAATACACTACCTACCTATTAATGTGATATACGAATGAATCAAGCGGAACACATAACAACGTTGGCAATATCAAAGACAGCAAATATCAATGCGATACGCGGAGAAATAAGGCCAAAGAGCCTGCAGATGAGTGAGCATCGTCAAGACCGCAATACATTCAAATGACGAACCGAGAAGCAGGACTAATATGAGGCAAATGCATCTGTCACTTCAGCTAACGGGCTTTCCGTTAACTCCTTAGCACGCTGATCTGCACTTTGTAAGGCCAGTGTGACATCCAATTCCACAGTAATGCTAGATGGGGGGCTACTCAGAAGGTATTTCCAGCCCTGATCCGCCAGAGGAGTGATCCGCAGAGTACTCGTCGATTTTTGGCCCTCCACTTTCAAGGATGGCACAACCACTGAGACCACCTTGGATTTTTTGCACGCCTGCCTCTCCTCGCATCCATTCTGGGAAATGTTCTCCTTGTTTGAGGCAGATAAATGATGATTAGAATGCATTTCAAAGAGCAGGTGAAATCGACAAGAAAGTTACTTGTAGCAATTCACTTGTGAGCATTTTAAACCTAACGCCTCATTGCACTGGAGATGCGTTCTCCATGACAACTGTGTGGAGGCTTCCTCAATCGGTGGAAAGAAAGCACGAACAATGGTTAACCGAACAAACTCTGGTGGGAGGTCGAATTTCGGAATGGTTACAATCATCTGCTGCCCCATTTGACATTATAAACAAGGGCAGGACATGTTTCGAGCATCGAGCGTGTGCGGTGTTCTATACCAGTGGTCCGTGGAACAAGATAGTTGCTTAGATTTCAGGTGTGGACCTGACTGATAATATGTATATTGGTGAGTGGCTGAAGGCATCCTGTTTGGTTGTGTTATGAATGGAAGGCTTTGCCAATCAACACCACATACCTTAAACTTACACTTTCAATTGGTCCCTAGGACTGCTTACATCAACTGAACCGCTTGATTCTGAATGGCACTCATTAATGAGGCCTGGAATCGGGGTGGTATCGATGCAGGACTAGACATCTTGCCACCCATAACTGCTCAGTTTTTTGTCCCTCGAATGGTCAACAAACCTCAAGACCCGATAGTTCATGCAATCGAGAAGGAGAAGGCCATAACTCTAGCGAAGCGCGATCCGCGTGACCCAACGTACCCAAGAGATGCCGCGTGCGCTCAGAATATGCCCGCACTTCCCTCGCTTTCACCAGAGATGCTATGGGCAAAGTCATTGTCCAGTGGGCATCAGTACTCAGTGAGAATTCTGCGTGTTGTGTGTGGCATGAAAACTTGTTAATCAAATGTAGGATCGAGTCGTATCTTGGGACGTTATTCACAAATCGCACCCAAATCGTTCATACAATACACCCTTCTTGACTGAACAGTCTTCCGAAGTATCAGCTTCGGTACAACACCAGTCAGATTCACATTTTTGCATAGTTAATGTCATAACAAACGAAATGTTTAGCATGCAACCTTTGCCGTTTGATCTGCGAGGAAAAGTACTCTGTGTGAATGAACTTGAGCTTCTTGAGTCGTTGAGAATGACGGTTCTCGGAACCTCGTCTTTTCTGCATACATGGGATCCGGTTTCGGAGACGTTTTTATCGTCCGATGCCGCGGAAGACCTACCAATCAGGTTTATTATCAGTGGGAAAGATGAAACAATGAGCAGTAGGTAAGCAGACAAGTTCACCACTCAACACGTTCGTGTTGTGATGCTATGACGCAGTGTCCTCCGGCGCTTTATGAATATCGGTACTCTGATGCGACGCCTGGAGACATTCCTGAGCGTTTTACGAACACGGTGGGTTTCATCGTGCCAACTCATGAAATGTGTTATCTAAAGAATACAATGCAGACACAAACAGGAAAGTGCAACGATCCATGCTTTTTCACATGCACTCTCTGTGGTACTCGTCTATCTACGTGACCAGCTTTCTCGGGGGCCCCTCGCTAACATTCAAATCCACGTCTCTTCACAAACACTGTCAGCGACATGGTTGTATTACGGAGATTTTGAAGAAATTGTTTTCTCTTTAGCATCATTTTGCCAGAGGGTATGTTCGCTGACGTTTTCTCATCCACCTCTCACATTCTCTGTCAGGACCTTGGGCTATCTCCCTCACAATACCCACGATTTACGATGAACCCAGCCGCTCTACTTTCTCGTATATACAAGTATCTCGATACCCATTTTCGCAAATCGTCTTCCCGGACGTTGATTGCTGTGTTTGCTTATCTCATGACCATGTCATCGAAAAGCTACCTTCAAGCACTATGTCGCTCAGTTGCTTACGCTGATAGCCATGGTCAGATAACAACTCGCCAGCAGCCCCAGCGGAATGCAACCGGTCTGTTTGACACCGAGGACTTTGATCAGATTCCCCCCGAGGAAGATGGAGTTCTTCTTGCTGAGGATGATGAACTACCATCATTTATACCACGCGAATTGGTCGAAGCTTTGCCTGCTGCTCGAAAATCCCTCAAGTTACTCGCTGCCGCAGGACCCGATCATCCTGTACTAAACCCGCCGGAGCGACGGCCGTTCATCACTTGGGTTTGGTCAACCAGAGACATTCAAAACATATGGAACACGGGATCTCTTGGCGAGGTCGGTGACGTAGCAGCCAATATTGTTCCCCATAGTCCCCCTGATCTCGCTTCGGCTGATATCAATCATCATGGGTGCCGCTACCTGTCCGACCTTGTTGATTTCCAGGTATTCGATCTGGAGCCTGGCTCAAGTGGAGACAATACATTTCACGAGCACTCGGTGCATGCTGCATTGGAAAGGTTCATTCTATCCTTCCCACTTGTTCTCCCTTCAATCACTCCGAACCTGAGTCTCCTAACCAGCCTGGTCTTTTCTCCACTCATCTCACACGCTGCCTCACTTTCTAAGGCATTGTTATCAATATTCCTCGACCAGAACTCGTTTCTCTACGTACATGATCACCTAGTTCTGCTTCGCTCACATATGTTCCTGACCTCACCTTCGTTCAAGTCACGACTCACAGCTGCCTTGTTCTCCGACACCGATGATCGCGAGGTTGTCGCCGGAGAAGGAAAAGCATTTGCATTGTCTCGCCAGAGGAGTAGATCCATCGCCGGAGTGGCCCAACACCGCATAAATCACTGGGCCGTCGGCTTAGCACCATTTCTGACAGAGCGCGGGACATGGCCTCCCGGAGGTGCCGACCTTAGCTTTTTCTTGAGAACGGTCATCGTGGACGCTCAGGATACATGCTTAATTGGTACGGATGATAGCAAGGAGCATGAACTGGGATCGAGGCGCATAGCAGAAGAAGCTGAATTCCGTCTTGGATTCGCCATCAGAGATCTCGCCAGCGATACGGGACGCGAACGGTGGCTTAACCCGCTGTGTAAGCTTTCCCTCTCATGTGTTGTACCCGCACACTAAGTCATTCGGAAAACTTAGGCATCGAGTAAGTTCCGTGAGTATTGCCGCAGATCGAATACGTTTCATGATTATTTTGATTAGAGCACTGGACTTCTTGTATCTTGACTACAAAGTTCCTCACCCGCTGGAGGTGATTATCACACCGGACACTACATCCAAGTATCAGAGGGTCTTCGCGTTTCTTTTACGCATGATGAGAGGTACGCTTCTATAATTTCGTAATTTCATACACGCTCAATGAAATTATGCAGTTGAGTCTGCCATTCGCACGGCTTTTCGGATTACGCATCAGGATGTGCTGTTTCCTACCTTGAGTGAATCAAGGAAACTCCTCACCCACTTCCGTTTCGTGGCTCATTCGTTCGTGACCACCCTCTCGGGATATGTATTCGATGTAGCAATTGGGGGCAACTTTGACGCATTCCTGGCTCGAGTCGCCGCTTGTCGTTTGGGAACAAGCTCTGAGTTCTCAGATGTCTTTTCGCTTGCTGGGGCTCATTCCGCTGTTTTGGATGACATTCTCAGCGCTTGTTTGCTACGTTCAGGCCAACGGGCAGCTGGTGATTTGCTTCGTGGGAGCTTGGAACTTGTCCTGGAGCTTTGTATTATGATCGGTGACCTCAAAGACGGGCGGTTGCAAGAGTATCAGGCGTCATCAGCCCTTGTTGTCCTCTTTGCTGCATTTCGCAAGAAGATGTCAACCTTGGTACGTAGCAATCCACGTTACATTTGCGAAGCGGAGGCTCATGCCTTCGGTTTTAGATCAAAGTCCTAGAGCTCCTATTGGAGAAGGATCTGAAGTCATCGCAACGACAGGAACTTTTACTTGCGTTACGGGAAGAGAGTGATGTTCGCCACGCTCCTGGCGGTCTAGAGGCTTTGCGCCACCTCATATTGCGTCTCGATATTACTGAGTGGTGGAAGAGTGCATAGAGGAATGCAGTACAAATGCAGCATGTGTTTTACCTACTTACTGGTACAGGAGATAATGTGTAACTAAGGAGTTCCCATATAAGCCATAACCATAAAGAACAAACACTAGTAATAGGAAATGAGCAACACAAGAAGGGATCTCTGGAGAACTACATAAAACAGAACTACAGAAACGACACAAAGTCGCTCAGAAAAGCTCAGTCACATCTAATCTTCAAATGCTTCATCAAATGGTTTGTCAACGCCCATACCCGATACCGACTTCATTTTTGACTCTCGTGCAATACGCCCACACTCCCTAGCCCATATAGCCTTGACCTCCTCTTCACGTACATCGCATTCGGGAGAGCCATCACTGACACCAAGGCCACGTAGGACTTCATCCGTGCGGACGGTCTCCGCAAGCTTGATGTCTTGGCCTGCAGCAGCAGCCTTCACTATACCAAACGATGCAGTTCGACCCGCACGACGACCAGTCTTTGACGGAGAAGTTGCGATGCAGGCAGAACTCGACGACACAAGTCCTACGGTCTCCAACATCCCCACAAGGTCAGAAAACTCACTTCGGGAAACCGGAGTGAAAATATCATTATCCCCACGTGTGAGCACACTCGAGTAGTATGCATGGAGCTGTGCAACGTCAAGCCCAGCAGTTCTTTGAGAAACAGCAGAGCTTGTGCGCTTCAGAGGGGACTTGGTAGGCGTTGAGTTGGCAGACCTGGAGACGGACAAGGCTGCCATCCGCTTCGATGCAAGAAGCGTGCATAGGAGAGCCAGTCTGGTTTGCAGGCCGAGATTACGGACCTTGGACACGGTTTCGCTACTGCTAGGGGATAGCATCGAGGAAGAGGAATGACCACCACCACCAACGGTGGGCAGGTACGCCTTGAGGGCCGCAAGGATGTGATCTGGTTTAACGCTAAGAAGTGGAGTAGCAAGAGGGTTTGCATCTGGATCCAGGACTTTCGAACCCGTGACAGCCAAGTCTATTGCTCCTCGAAGGACCTCAAACAAGGCTCGGACATCCCCAGTTTGTGAGGCAATCTTTTTCGTGAGGAGAGTTAAGGTTGGAATAGGAAGGAACCTTTTGGCCTGTTCTGCTGCCTCTGGGCATTCTGAAGTATCATAGAGAGGTGACAGACGTGCATGCAGCACCTGAAGCAGTTGTTGCGAGGAGTATGAGCCGAAGTGGAGGGTTAGGGCACTGGAAGCTTCACGACTGGACACTTGCGCCAAGGAAGATGTAAGGGTATGTGTATTTGCAATCCCGATAACGCGGAGGGTGGATGGGTAGTGTTGGGATAGGGAGAAAATTGATGAAAGTGTCTGATTTGAAGACGCAATGTGGTCCAATTCATCAAGCACAAGGACGCTATTGTCGAAGTTAGATGTCGAGATGAGTAGAAAGCAGTGACATCACATACCACTTATCATTTAAAGTGGACAATGCTTTCTCTACCGCTTGCTTACCCTTGGCTTTGCAAGGTCTTACGCCACACTTGGGAGCCCTTGTGCGGCACAACTCCTCGTAAAGGCGATCCCAAAGGGCATCGATACCACCCAAGGCCATGCAATTAATAGAGATGACTCGGAGGTCGGACGTCCCCTCGGACTGCTCCAACGAACGCAGGACTGAGTTGACAAGGGCAGTCTTGCCAGTTCCAGGCGTACCAGATATGTATAAGGACGTATATTCATTATTGGACCATGAAGAGGTGATGAATTCCAAAATAAGTTGTCGTTCATCCTCCCGGCAAGCGATAGGTGATAGACTGGTGCTGGTTGAACGAAGAAGTCCTCGAGCACGCGTGTATACCGGAAGTAGCGAAACTGGGGGTGTTGGGGGAGGGGTAGAGATTACTAAGGCTGGTAAGGAAGTTGCTGGGGTACTGGGTATATTTGAGACAGTTGAAGTAGATGAACGTCTCCGGGCTAGTGGAAACAGTATAAGGATAGTTCGAGTGACGTGGAAAAATCGGACTTACCTGAACGAGTACGAGACGGGGAAATGATTTCTGTGCTCGTACGAGTAACTGAGCGGAGGGAACGGGGTGTGCCCACCGTAGAATCATTCCACGTATCAGCGCGGAATGGAGGCACATTTTCCTTGTTGGAGTCACTGTCCACGGCGGAGAGAGATATGCGTGCACGTTTTGATTTAGGGCTCTGTTCAGGGGTTGCCATTTGCTGGGACAAAGTTGCAATGTCGGTTGTAGAGGGAGATGCGACTGCCTTTGGGTCAACGTGATGAGCACGCTTTCCAAGTACTGAACCTTGAGATGATCGCGTCTGCATGGTGGACGTCGGGTGGGTGTTACAGCGTACGATGTGAGAGGGACGACGTGAGGGACGTGCAAGTGCCTAACCGTTGACCGTTGGAAGTGAAACGGACAGGTTCAAGTTTATAAAGTACTGTGGACAAACTCTTGTTAGAGCGGGTCCCAATTTTCAAACTCCGGTGATCACACATTTCAACGCGACGCGCTGTTGACGCGTGAGTCACGTGATTTGTAATGACGTTTCGCGTTCGCCCGCCGTTGGTTTACGTAATAAGCTTGGGACTATTAACTTGTTCACATCCCACACCGATGCTTTCTCAAGCTCAAGGCTCAAGCGCTAAATCTCGCAAACATGCACTGCGCATTCATCAACAATGCGCAGCTCACCACCACGGCGCCCCGTGAATGTCGATGAGAATGGTGGCGTTTGGACGGAAATAAGCTTCAGATAGTCTGACTAAGTAATTGACCTCCCTTCTCGGCATACCATGCTAACTTGGGCACACCGTGGAAGCTGGGAAGATATCCTTATGGCATGCACTTTTTGTACCCATCTCCTCAGGACTCAGGTCGCTTTTGTTGAGCATGTCTCGCTCGCCGCTTCCCGCCATGGCCTTTGTTCTGGCTTTGCATTCCTCCGCGGTCGGAGCCAGCATTTTGTACATGCGAGAGTCAGAGTAAGTTCGTGTGATAATCCCAATCGATTTTCCTCTCAAATGCACCTTAGATTTATGTTCGCCCGTGATGGCGGTGACGGCGGTGACGACGATGGCGATGATGGGAATGGCGATGGAAATGGAAATGGGAATGGGAATGGAAAATCCAGTACCACATCATCCAGGACCACCACAACTAAGTCTAGTACCACAACATCTACTTCCAGTACCACAACATCTACGTCCAGTACCACAACGTCTACGTCCAGCACCACAACGTCCACGACAAGTACATCCAGTGATAGCGGACACGGCACTAGTACGACCTACACATCTAATACTCAGTCCATCTCCAGCTTTACAACTACAGGCACGCTCACTAGCTCCAGCTCAGGTTCCACGAGCTCAGCCCAGAACAACCAAGATAGCTCAACTTCAACTGCCAGTCATGGACTTAGCACTGCAGCACGAACTGGTCTATCATTTGGGATAAGTGAGCTGTCGTTGTCCGAGCCTCTTTTTCTCCAAGAATTGACTCCATTACAGTGTTTTTCTTGATATTCTCCGCAATTCTGTTCTGCTACTTAAAGAGACGCTCTCGTAGAGCTCGGGAGAATGCTAGTTATCAAACTGCCCCTCTGTCCTCAGAAGTCGGACAATACCGTCCCCCTGATGTCGTTGCGTTGAGAGAGAGAGAACTTCCGCCTCCACCACGGCTGGATATTATGCACCCGAATTTATCCGATATCTCGCATTCTCCTCCCCCTTCAGCCAACTCGAGCGTAACTCCCTTATTGAGCGATGGCTCCCGTCCAAATTCACAATCCATATCTGCATGGAACCGCAACAGTGCTTTGTCGCAGGTGACAGGTATTTCACAAATATCTATGCAAGAAGCGTCCACTCTCCCAAATCCCCATGACCCGTTCTCAGCACCCGCTCGTTCTGCTTCAAATGCATCTACTATGGTGTCGATGGCCTCTTCTCCACCGCATTCAAGGCCCTATGATACTTCGGCTCTCGGGAGTGCTGCAATGACAAGCACATTTGCTGTGCCGGGGGCTAGTAACTCGAGTGACTCCCAGCCTCAGCGGCGGCTCTCTGCGCTTCACACGGATTTGGCTCGGCATCAGAAGGAACTCGAGCTTAATCACAGGAAGAGTGGTCTTGATGCTCAAGAAGAACCGCAGGACCCCCCACCCGAATATTCCTCTTGAGTATGCGTTACGGACTATACTGCGATAAATTAACTCTCTCGTACTTTGGACTGTTACTTCATATTGTTCTCGATACTAATCCCCTAGTCTCCTAGGCAGAAGACCATAGAAGGGAGACAATCGTTTTTTCCTCACTACGTTCGCTTGCGTGCTTTCATCATCTTACTACGGACAATCGACTGGTGGGGTATCCTGCAACACTGTAGTACTAAGCCCTAGTAGTACTATCACTGTTAAGCAGACATTTCGATAAAGTGACACATTTTATGGGACAGGTAGTGTATAAGGGAGGTGAACCTTTTACCTGGGGAGCTCGACAAAATCTCTATTTCGGCCTTTCTTCGAGTGTGAAGCATTCGCGTAAGCTCTTTCCTGCGGGTACATTCAGTGGTTGAGTTATAGCGTGAAAAGTACACATGCCTCCATCTTCTCGGCAGGAAATCAGTGGAACGGCTGAGTACCGCGAGCGCCTACGGAGAACAATAAAAATCTTGGACTCACAAGCGGGGAACAAAGCCCGCCTCACCTTCTTCTCATCATGTAGAGTGATCGGAATTAGCGCGTCCAAATCGATTTCAAGGCTTAAAAACAAGCCATTTCAGTGTGACAAACGTAAACAGTGAAGCAGTGTTTACTCTGCAATTTCAGATATCCAGATTCCAAGCCATTCAATGCGACGTGCTGCAAGTTTGTCGTTCTGATGTCGTAGACTGCGACTACCGTATTTGTATACCGACAGAATGTCTAGTCCGTAAGCATCGCCATCAACAAGTGCGACAATCGGGATGCTATTGACTGTAATGATGAGTGCTTGAAAACGCTGCATTGACTCACTGCGTCGGAAGGTTATCTGACAAGGTCTTCACGAGTTGCCGAGTTGCCACGTCGGGATATCCCTTTCCCTAGAGGAAGCGTGTAAGCAGTTATGTAGTTAGTGTCACACCACTTAATCACAGTGATTATGAGCCCAGGGCCAGGAAGCGACGGATGACTTGCAAATTGGAAGCGGCACAGTGTTTGAAAGACGGCCTAGCACCATCCTGATCAGCACATCCTATAAGGGGCATCCTCCGGGTAATACCTCTTTTTCGACCACAAGAATCCATGAAATATTCCCTACGAGCACGAATCGCTCGATTGTTTCACCAGTAGGTATTAAGGTTCCCTGACACCACATTCAAGAACTGGGCTGATCTCTCCAGAAGACGTGTTTACCTCTAAGTCGTTGATATAAATCGTTTCGCCTCCGAGAAGATGGATTGTGAGTCCAGTGCCGGATAGGAGGCCCTTTGACGCAGCACGCTACAACCACATTCCAGAAGATACATCTTTGACAAGATGGCAAAGATATTACAATTTTGAGGTCGGCCCGTTCCAGATCCAAAGTCACGGCAAGGTCATCGACCAGCTGACTTGGATGAGGATGCAACAGTGATACTCCATACTCAAAAGAACATACCCGATCTACAGTCCCTTGAGCTTTGAAGAGCGGAACATCCTTGTAGTACATGTCCCTAAGAGCACCGTCAGTCATCTCATTCTCGTTCATTTAATATATATACCGCTTTGTTAGCGGCACGTCATCGACTAAGGCTTCGTGAGCGAAATCCATGACACGAAGAATTTGTGCTTTTGTCGAGCGGTCATTGACTGAAAATGAAGAAATAACGACCACCGTGCTTACCGAATGGCTTCAAGCTCGCTCCTCGTCGCTTAAGGGGGTATCGAATACATCTGGTGCTGAAAATACTAGCATATAAGCGGACCAGAGTGGTATATTTGGACCGAAGGTCAAGACATTACCCTTCGGAGGATATTTTCTGACGGTCAGCTAAGTGAAGCTCGACCTTGTGATACTTTGGTCTTAAACCAATGGCTGCTGGAGAGCTGTTGGCCACTGCATCAACCCGCGCATTTCGTTGGGAGCCAACGAGCTGTTCAAGAAACTTCAACGCTAGCTGTTCGATTTTTTGTATTGCCTCGAAACTTGTCGAGCTTGTCAGTTAATAGCGAGAGCTCTACGCAGGACGCACCGCGAAGATTCCTCTTCATTGTCTTCAACCAGCTCTTCCAAGTCTGAGTCTGCATCTTGCATTTCTGGCAATCCATCATTCGGTCCACCGGATATGTCACTGTCACTATCACTTGATCTGACTCGTCCATCGTGTGGTTCATGAAAAGCCTCCACCTGAGCGTTAACAGTCGAATCCTGTAGATCCATGTCCACACCGTGAATATAGAACTAGAGCCGCGTGAAGAGGAAGTAACAAAGAAAAGGTCATGCTTCACAATTTGTCAGTGTTGACGCGTCGATCACGTGCTCAGTAAATCAAGCCCACAAAAACTGCTAGAATTCAAGACACTTCTTCATGGAGTACAAAACGAATAAGAAACCAACACAAGAATCAACCCCAGGTGGAAACCTCTATATCAAACCACTCAGGTAACTTTCCCCAGAACTGCACCCTGGCCGCATCCACTGTCATTGCAAACTCACGCCGGCAGGGTTCGCAGGGTTTCATGGAAGGAGTTTCGCTTCCCAACGGGTCGTCACAGATGTGCATTTTCTCTGCTTCGGACATTGCGTACAGTGGGTCGGAAGTCAGGTTACTGATGATACCGCCGATGTCTCGCAAAAGTTCGAACATGATGGCCTCGAATGCAATCCGACAGGTATCCTTGCGATGTAGACACGATCGAGACGGCTGCCTTCCCTCCAGTTCGTTGAGGATGAACGTTGACAAGAAACGAGAGGCACGTTCGCGACCTTTCAGGACGGTGAGAAGATCGGTGTATGTTAATCCAGTGCATCTGTCAGTGATCGGTGATTCGACACCAAGCGCGACCTGACGTGGAGTGATCCTGGATAGATCGTACATTGCGGATGGTAGAAGTGGCGGGTAGTCAATTTCACGAGCAAGTCTGATGATTTGTCTGATTCAGGGGGATGGTCAGCATTAAGCAGACAATTAGTCGAGTCAGCATACATAGGGTGAGGAAGAGCATCGAGTGGTGTATAGGTACCAGCTTTTGCGGTCACTGAGGTTTCACGCGCGTCCCATTGGGCAAGAGTAGTAGGCCAGGATACGGAAAGTGCGCGTAAGATATCGTTCCGGAGATGGTGCACCTTGTACTTGGTCAACATGCGGAGAACGCTTGAAAGAGTAGGAAAACCCTGGGAATCATGTGTTAAGAAGGATCTGCTGTATGTCAGCCAAAACGGAGAGATGAAAACATAAGTTCTAACATTCCATCATAGATAGCTTTCAAGAAGTGTGTTATGTCTGGAGATGGGTCCGGTAAGGTAAGGACTGGGCGGCCCTCGAGTACTAAGCTGTTGTCCATAGTGCGTATGAGCTGATCTAGAACCTCGGAATGCCGCGAGAGAAGCCCTTGATGAACCAAGAAATAGGACATGCCAGCGAGTAAAACGATATTTCCATCCTTGAAGTAAATGTCGGTATATTTGATGGCTGCGTGCACATTGGCAGAGTGCCTGTTGGCGCTCAAGTCTGTAGCATCCATGGCGAGGTGGCGTTCGCGTTCTGATCCATGGCGCTAAAGTTGAATTGCGTCAACCGTGGGAATCCGAATTTTGAGCTTGCCCTTGAGCCTTTTTACTTAACCTTAAACTTACTTACTCTTTGCACTTACTCTCATATCCCAGCTCGTGTTTTCCTCTTTGCCCTTCAACATGGTCGATGCTCCTGCTAACCGTATCATTCCTGGTGCTCTTCCTTCAGTGCCGACAAAAATGCAGAAGAAGAGACATCGATCTAGCAAGCCAAAAACTGCAGACTCACCTGCCGAGGGCTCTGTTGTTATTCCCGATGCTACTCCCGCTGCTCTTGTTGAGCGAGCTCCAGAACAGGTGGATTTGAAGGAGGACACTGTTGCTCCAGAACACATTGCGCCCTCGGAGGCTGCAACCTTTGATGATCCGACCTTCAAACCTAGTCCTGTTGTAGGAATTCTCCAGAAGCGCTTGAAAGCTCTGAACAAGAAAATAGTACGTGAACTTATCTTTTATAGTATCTTTCAGCTTCGGTACCAGGTAGCTGACGTGTCTCTTCAGTCACGCAATACGAGTTATGCATCGACGGACTACGAAAAGCTGGATGATGACCAAAAGCGAACTCTAAAGACCCTTCCTTTGTTGGAGGCTGTTCAAAAAGAGCTTGAAGACGTCAAAAAATTGGTTGAGGTTCGAATAAGATCATCATATCCCCATCGACACCAATAATCAATCTTGTTGTGTGCAGACCCACGAAGCAGACCTAGCGCGGGAATTGGCGGCCAGACGTACAGATGCTGAAGCTGCTGAGGCTGCCAAAGTCGCTGAAGCTATTGCTGCTGCTGAGGTAGTGAATCAGTCGAAATTGCGAGGCTTCGTAGCTGATTTCTCTTAGGCATCATCAGTCAACAGAGCATCCACTATCCTGTCCCTAATCCGTTTGCATGCATGTCTTTCGAATCGTCAACCTCTTCCAGTTCTCGATTTCAACGACGCTGAAGGAGAAGCAATATTCTCTGTGTGCTCAGCGCTCATCAATGAGGAGTCCGAAATCAAAGAAGCGGCAGTGTCTGGTCTCCTCTCTGGAGAAGGTACCTTCAATGATGTTTCATGTAAGAGCATCCATTTGAGTCAACAACGCAGGTCTAACAGTCTGACAGACGCAAGGCTGCTGGATATTGTGCAGTCCTTCCTTAACCCCCCACGTGAGCCGACTCCTCTGCCGGTAGAGCCAGACACTACAGAAGTTGCTTCTTCTGAGCATGCGAGTAACTCGCACTCTGAATCCCAGGCACTTGCTGGCATCCCTACCACCAGTGGCAGTGGCACTGGCAGCTTCCATTTTATGCAAGCGAGCGAGCTTGAGGCCACTGACTTCGAGAATACTGCTGAGTGGGTTGAGAAATCCGAGATTGAACTGACACAAAATGGTATTCTTGAGCACATAGAGCCTACACCTTCAGCTGCAGAGGAGGATGTGAGTTAGGAAACTGAAGTATAGTGTACTCGAAGTTTTATTCACCATCTCCCCGTAGGGTACACCTGCACAACCCATTGATTGGGCTGAGGCAGACGAGGAAGGTGGTTTGCCATCAATCGCCAACCTACAAGCAAGTTTCGCCCCTTCGGGATCCGTCACCCCTGTGGTTGAAATCGTCGAGTCATCAACACCTGCACCTGTGAATGGTGTAGATATTGTCCCTGCACCACGGCATGAGGATGATGGCTTCACGCAACCACGGGGTCGCGGACGTGGCAGGGGTTATCGTGGTGAGGGTCGTGGCGGGCGTGGTGGTTTCCGGGGTGAGCGTGGCGGTTTCCGGGGCGAGCGTGGTGGTTTCCGGGGCGAGCGAGGCGGCTTTCGCGGAGATCGAAGCGCCTTCCGCGGTGGCAACCGAGGTGGCGAGCGTGGTGGTATGTCTCGCTACATTTATTCATCGTATTCACTCACGCTATCAACAGGCCACCGGGATGGACGGCCTGATGGTGACTGGCGGAGCGACGAAAATCGTGGACGTGGCAGGGGACGTGGACGTGGACGTGGAGAGAGGGGAGGTCAGTAATACTTAATGTGTCCCGCATTGATATCTGACATGCGGTCTCAGGCCATCATGAGGGGCACGGAGCACCTCCTTCTTGAGAGTGGTTTCTGTGAACAAAAGGTGCTGAAGGTTCTCGCGAAAAAGTTCCCGACCCTTTGGCTACAGCTGCATGCATTACCATCCTATATATCCTTGATGTATGTACATCCCGCCTTCACATGAAATGACATCCCCAGTTCTTGCCACGTTTTGAAAGTGTTTTGATGTGTTTGTATTTGTACGAATTTAGGGTATCTACTGCTTCTTCCTTCCGCCTTTCCTTCGTCGACGACCATGCCGGGGAGCACTAACCTGGTTGACGAGGTTTCCTTTTATCAGATACCACACAACACGGAAACTTGCAATGTCAAATCTAGTTCCCATGCTTGCGTGACTTACCAAATTTATGTAAACAGGTGGACAACACTGGGCAAAATGGAACGTTTCATAGACTTCCAAAGGATGTCATAAGCTGAGATACACTGGTGAAGATGGATTACAGGTTCTGCACATGTAGATGTTACTTTGGGAAGCAATTATGCATATTGATGCCCTATCTCATGGCATTCTAGGCATGTTCCATGACCATCTCACATGTCTACGCAAGTACAAACGGAGATCCGCAGCGACGTTACTTGACGATAAGGTAGATACGTTATGAGGTACGCGCTGGTTTGCATAATTTGAACTTCACTAACGGCATCGAGCCCCGCCCATATCATCCATCCACATGAATCACGTCCCGCTACGCTCGGATCTGAGATCTGATTGGTCCTTGCTATGAACCGCTAATAGACTAACTCCGAACTGCTGAAACGCTGATGAACAAGAACTTTGAGTTGAAATTTTCAGTGTTCAACTTCGCAAGTACCTTTTGAAATTGTAGCATGGAATATAATAGTCTCTGCTGACCTACAGCAGATACCCATACCAGTATGCACGGTTACACCGTCAGACAGCCTTACGCTACATAATGTGGATGTACGGATCAAGATTTAACCGTATGATCACTGCCCCACAACAACCGCCAGTGGAGTCTGTTATAAAGATAGCGGGATACTAAATAGGCGAGGAAATTTACTACAACCTCTTTTTGCCTTTCTTCCCTTGGGCTAAGTTCTAACCTAGGATGTCGTCGGTCACATTTCTTGCTGACGACAAATCTCCTTTGATACACTATGACTCTGGATGGGCTGCGGGAAATTCTGGAGACGATAATTTGGCAGATCAGTCTGTCGTTTTATGTCATTTGCCTTTGATCGATTAATGTTCAGTTCTTGTCAGATACTTTCGTGGCACATTCCAGACGTCAAACGCAACAGGGGGTACTGCCACCTTCTCCTTCAACGGTACGGGGTTCTGGATCTACGGTGCAAAGAGAACGAACCATGGTACATTCACCGTGACGGTTGACAATCAAAGTTTCTCAAACATCAATGGCCAGTCCAATGTGAATTTGTTCCAGCAAGTACTTTTCAACCAGAGTGGCTTGGCGCAAGGCCTGCATACTGTATCACTTATGAACACTGGCTCGGGGGGTACCAACTACGTTGATATCGATATAGTGGAGTTTCTTCATCCATTAACAAAACTAATGGCTCATTGTTTACGCTCATTCAAGGTAGTCTGGGAGACCGAAATTGACGGAGAGTTGGTAACGCGGACGATCGACGACACAGATGCCGCATTTCAGTACCAGGAGCCCGCTTGGAATGCGAACCCAACTAACGTGAACCTGTTCAGTAACGCTACCGGACAGTGAGTTTCTCTCCTACTCTGTCCTGGTGGATTTTAAAAATTGTCGTTTAGCTCCACGAGCTCCTACGATGCCGTTACAACCCTGATTTTCACAGTGAGCACTGAATTTATCCTCAGCTAGTATGCTGATGGATAATTTGTCCGCAGGGCATGTCATTTAGCACCCAAAGAAATATTGGAATCCCGACTAATGTAATAACACTCTTCAAGCTGAATCTGTGAGCATCTTCGGTTCCGTAGGCCCTAACAACGGTCCATATTCTGTTTCTCTCGACTCGGGGCAAGCCAACACATTCAACGCTACCACATACTTGACTTTCTATGAAGTTATGCTTTACCACGCAGATAACCTCGGTCCTGGTCAGCATCAGCTAACCCTCACCAATCTTCCTGATAGCAATGGACAAACGCTTGACATAGACTACGCGGTATTGCTCGCATCATCGTCTTCGTCAAGGTGAGTTAATTTTGTGCATTCATACGTCATGGTGCTACTTTTATCTTCAGCTCCAATTCGTCTGGTTCAACATCAGGAACTTCATCTTCGAGGTGTGCACGACCATTAAATCCTCTTGTGCAAAACACTGAACCACCATTTTAGTGACAATGCAGCTTCAACGTGAGATACAAATATATTTCGACGACTTCAATAACTGACTATGTTATGCAGAGGTTTAGGCTCAGGGGCCATTGTTGGCATCGTTATAGTTGCCGTTATAGCCGTCTTAGCGTTAGCCGCTGCATTCTTCTTTTATCGTCGGTGGAAATCGGCACAGGCGGCCTCACAAGACTTGTATCGCGTTCATACACCTCAACGTCCCTCAGGACTTGCCAACATCGGCGCTTCTTCCTCGGTGAAGACGAGAAGTAGTGCTAGCCTTATCAGGAATGACATTTCCTCCCCAGGCACCTCCCGGCAGTCTAACCAACAACCAGACTATGACCATCAGATCGCGCAGCGTACTGGACATGGACGTTATGTTCCGAGCTCTAGCGACTCTCGTATCCCCACTGTAGACGAAGCCATGATTTCGCCAATACAGCCTCCGGTTGATGAGGTAGAACCTTGTTCTCACTTTCATGATCAACCTTATTTAATGCTTCTTATAGTCAGGAAATTCACGCCGACCATTACCTGAAGCCCCAGGTACTCAGCGGAACATATTTCAGCAGCCGGTGCCCAATGAATCACTGGGTATTTCAAAAGCCTCGGCGGCGCAGCATCGTGCATCCATGCAGAGCACTTCTGCATCCGTGAATGATCTCCCTCCCAACTACATGCAAGCTATCCGATAATCTACCATGTCTATAGCCTTTTATATACCTATACATGTTAGCTGATGCGTCAGTCATAAGTGACCTTCGACACCGAAAGTACGGTTGAGTTGCATGCTTGCAAGGTCACAAAATTTGGAGTAAGTACAGTCAGATGACTAGACTATGGTACAACGGCGTCATCTACATAGCTCAGGTACAAACATACCTTCATTGATATTGATCCGTCAGTGCCGTCACGTGCATATGAGTGTCTAATCTTGGCAACTTTCAAACATAAGTTAGCTTGCTAGTTTTCCTATGTCACGATGCTTGAAGAATGGTCGCAACTCCTCCAATCTGACCCGATGCGCTTCTATCGCCTCAAGCGCGACCGTCTACACCAGACCGTCGCCTCCAAGTACACAATCCTTGGGTTCATTTCTTCTGGAACGTATGGTCGAGTCTACAAAGCGCAGGGCTCGGAGCCCGACGGACAGATTCACGCGATCAAGAAGTTCAAACCGGATAAAGAAGGGGATGTCATCACGTATACTGGTATAAGTCAGAGCGCCATCCGAGAGATTGCGGTGAGTGAACTTGTTCCTGTTCTCGATGTGTCTCAATGGTCAGTTGGATCTAGCTGAATCGAGAGATTTCTCATGAGAATATTGTCGCTCTGAAGGAAGTTATTCTAGAGGACAAGTCAATATATATGGTTTTCGAATATGCCGAACATGATTTTCTTGTACGTCTTGCCTTGTCTATGTTTTGAATCATTTCCTTGACTACATGACCAACGCAGCAAGTTATACATCATTACTCGCAAACCCTTCGAATACAGATCACGTCGCAAGTTCTCAAGTCACTGATACATCAACTACTCAATGGCCTTGTATACCTTCATTCCGCACATATCCTGCACAGGGACCTTAAGCCCGCTAACATCCTCATTACTGCATCTGGTGTGGTGAAAATCGGAGACTTGGGGCTTGCGCGATTGATATATCAACCACTTCAACCACTTTTTGCGGGTGACAAAGTCGTCGTCACTATCTGGTACCGCGCTCCTGAACTGCTCTTGGGCGCGAAACATTACAACAAAGCAGTGGATTGTTGGGCCGTCGGGTGTGTCTTCGCGGAGTTGGCGAGTCTGCGTCCAATATTCAAGGGCGAAGAGGCCAAATTGGATTCTAAGAAAAACGTTCCTTTCCAGCGGGATCAGCTACTCAAGATCTTCGATGTCCTCGGAACACCAAGTGGTAAGAGACAGCATGAACAGTCACCTGCGCGCGCTCCTCACTTTTTTCAGAGAAGGATTGGCCCGGCCTCAGAGACATGCCGGAGTATCAGAATATGAAGCGCCTTGATACGTGAATTTGTTTCCTTGGATGATCTCGGGAATGGTCTTGGACAGGAGTTCACAGATACCAAAACCGCCTTGCAGAGTGGTGTCAAACACGCATCCGTTCGCACCAAGGCTATGAGCTCTTACGCCAGCTCTTTGCGTACGATCCAGACAAGCGCCTGACGGCCAAAGAAGCACTTGGGCACAAATGGTTTCAAGAAGATCCTCGTCCGACCAGAAAGTACGTCGCACCTATTCCTATGCAGTCTCTCGTCTGTCTTTATATCATTATTATGACTGCAGTGTATTTCATTGCGTCCTCGCCCACCACCTGCCACCCCAACGGCGAATCACTCAAGATGAGGCACCATCCATGATGGGCATGCCAGCACCCACGGCGCAGACACAGTCGCAAGTGCCTCCAGCGCATGTTCAGGCGCAAGGGCAGCATTTATCACAGCAGTCGCAGGTCAATCATTCCCAACAATCTAAACCAGGTAGTACTGCGAGTTTTGGGAGTGTTAGTGGCGGAGGATCTGTAAGCTTCCCAGGTGGTCAGGGAGGTTCTTCCAGAAAGAAGCCCAGGATTGGGTAGATAATTATTGTTGTCTTGTACTACATACTGCTTGGACGGTTGGATACCCAATAGCAAAAGTTTCTTTGTCACTGATGGCACGTGGCAAGTGGCAGGGCCTTTTTGCTAAACCGAGCAAGACGGTCCACTCCATACTCCATAGTACAAGGACTACACTAACATCCATATAGCACCACAGGCTGAGCCGCGTGCCTCACTTCTCCCTCTCGCTTTTACCTCTCTCTCCATATACTAGTTTGAATTTCCTAATCACTCTCTTCATGCTCTTTTTGCGCCAGCTTTCATGGCATCCACTCAGTCGTCACAACCGTCACCTATCTCCAAAGTCATGGCAGCTGTGAATGGACAAAAGCAATCGTTCTTGATGCCAGATATAGCATCATACTTTATCGCAGGTGGCGCTGCTGGTGCTGCTTCTCGCACCGTCGTTAGTCCGTTAGAAAGGCTGAAAATTATCCAGTGAGTACTAGCCTCGTCGCTGCATGCTGCTTGTTCGGTTCACTGTTACGTCATTTTCTCCGAGGAGCTTTTTTCTGACATAGTTCACTTCTAGACAAGTGCAGCCGCGAACGGCAAATGGTCAGTACAAGGGGGTCTGGCGAAGTCTTGTCAGGATGTGGCAAGAAGAAGGTTTTAGAGGTTTCATGAGAGGAAACGGGATCAACTGCCTCCGTATAGTGCCTTACAGCGCCGTGCAGTTCACAACATATGAACAGATGAAGAAGGTATGGGCCATCAGACCGATGTCGAGCTTTCTAATAAATTATCTTAGTGGTTTACGGCCTACGGGACAAAAGAACTTGATACCCCAAAGCGGCTGGCGAGCGGTGCGCTGGCAGGGATCACATCTGTTTGTGCGTTACGACTGCCTCATTTTCTATGGTCGTTATCTGAGTCTCATGTCATTTTCCAGGCGCGACATACCCATTAGACCTTGTACGGTCAAGGTTATCGATAGCAACGGCCAGTATACCTATGCAGGCCCAAGAAGTACCGCCGACCTCGTCGGTTATGCCGATATCTGGAAAGCAGGCACTATCTTCTGCTTACCATACTTCCAGCACACTCAACCAAACGCTGTCAAAGAGAGCCGACCTGACAGTGGTCGGAATGACGTTGAAAGTGATGCGTGAAGAGGGCGGTGTACCCGGTCTTTACCGCGGCCTGGTTACCACTGCTGTTGGCGTTGCACCATACGTGGGCATCAACTTTGCAGCGTACGAGGCGTTACGTGGTGTCGTTACTCCACCTGGGAAAAATAGCATTGTGCGTAAGTTAGCTTGCGGTGCTTTAGCTGGTACGATCACATAAGTCTGTTGTTTCGGCCAGAGTTCTAATGCATTATTACAGGATCAATATCACAAACTCTAACATACCCGTTCGATGTGCTGAGACGAAAGATGCAAGTCACTGGAATGGCCCATGGAGGATTGGGATATCACTACAATGGTGCGTTTGACGCATTAAGTTCAATCGTTCGCACGGAAGGGTTGAGAGGATTGTATCGGGGACTATGGCCAAATCTCCGTGAGTGCGGTTCCTTGTTAACCTGTCGTCCATAAAGTTAAAAAAACTGTGCAGTCAAGGTCGCTCCCAGTATTGCCACATCATTCTTCACTTATGAGATGGTGAAGGAGATGTTGGTGCCGCCTTGACATATCTTCCGACTACCGGTCATTTGTCTCATTCGGTTCGACATATCTAGATCGATTTAGACATGGTTCCATAGATCTGCCGCAGTATGAAATAGGACGCATCATTCCAGTTTTATATTTATCCCTCTGTTAAGTATGCGATGTACTATACATAATGTTTGAAGCTATGATGTGAGCGCAACGCTGCGCAACGAGATCGGTGGAAACGTTGGCGACGACTGTCATTACAAAAGTACTTTGTGTGGCGGTGTTGTGTGCAAACTTCGGGGCTTGTTCAACGTTCGGATTAACCACAAATAAAACGCACACGCGGTTGGACAAGCGTGATCCTGTCTTCGTTTCTTGACCACCACCATCATCATCTAGTACAGTCTAGCTCTGGTCTAAAACAACGATCTGGTGGATGGTCCTGGCTGACCCGTCTGGACTCGTAAGATAATTGCCCTGTTTCGAGGCCTTGAATTCAACTTTGTCTGATATCTGTTCATGCTGCTTTATGCAAAGTGCGTTTGTCTTGTTCTTTCAAGCCGGCCTCGCACTCAGCGCACTGAAATCTGAACTAACTTATTCCTCTTCGCGTTTCAGACTATAATTATCTATTAAAGGCTGACCTCGAGTTCATCTCGTGCTTGTCCGTTTCCGTCTAATCGACTACTATCATCATGTTTGGAAATCATGATCACTCCCAGGACCACCACGTTGTCCAATTCAAGCAACCTTTCTCCTTGTCTTCCGCCTCACTCTCATCCTCGTTGTCTACATCAGTTGCCTCCTCCACGCTGCTTCCTGCAGGGCCTTCTAGCCATTTTGATATCTCAACTTCCGATCAGCTCCCTACTTTTTGTTCCTCCACGCTCAAGAGTCATTCAGGTGGTCCCATTTCCCGACCAACACCTTACTCATTTTCCTCTCCGCCCTCAATGGGTCAGGTGAACAGCCGCCCAGAGGTTGCCACACCACCATTATCCCCGTCTCCTCCTTTGCCAAGCGCTAGTCCTTCAGCAGGATTCCGCCTTGCGCGCGCCTTCGTTGGACGCCGGAAAAAGTCGGACACTCTGAATACTTCTTCTGGCTCATCGCAAATTAGCAGCAGGGTTGGCAGGGAGCATCAGAGCGGCGATGAATCACTACCCGGGACCCCCCGCAGTGCACCACCCCGTCCATCCTATGGAGCCAAGCAGTTGACTCTCTCACTCGCTTCGCATGTATTCAGCAAGAAGCACACAGGCTCAGCCTCAGCCCCCGTCTCGCCTGCGGTGAGCCTTGTGCCTCCACCGCCTCCACCGAAGATTGCTGTGCCACATTCCGTGTCACACTTAGCACCTGTGAACACAAACATCGACAAGCGAGGCTCAGTAATGACCACCACGAGTCCTATTGCTCCGGCTTTGGACTTCATGCGCAGGGTAGACGAAGCTTCAGAATTCGGTTCATCCAAGGAGAATGAAAGAAGAGAACTCGACAAGTCGGAACTGAAGGAGATCCGGAGAAAGAGTGATTCCACGTTGAGCCATCACACTATCAAGCCCGGATTTGGAACCAGAAATCCTCGTCCAGTTTCAATGGCCGAGTCACTGCAGTCCAATCACACCATTGTCCCCGTCAGCAAGCGCTTGAGTGCGTTTCTTACTGAAGCCGATAACTGTATGGCAGAAGAAGAGGATGGTGAGAGTATTGCGGAGAATGCGTGCCCCACGCCGTTGCGCTCTACGTCACCTTTCAAGCGCGGATCTCCCGCATCATCCATCAAAGTGGGTCGTGACAGGCGTTCACAGTCCCTCAATCTTGGCCCTCCTTTAACATTGATGACGTCGGCTCCGGATTGCACAGCAGCGACCGCTTCTATGAGTATGGACGCAATACCCGCAGTTTTCAGATCTATGTCTGAGGATAAGGAGAGATCAGGGGCGGCTGTTGGTTTCTCATCTCTGCTGCCGTCTGCCGCGAGAGGGACATCGCCCGTGCCGTCGCGTGCGAATGTTATTTACTCTGATTGTCGTCCGTCTTCTCCTTTGCGACCAGAGCGCAACTTGCCAGACATTCCTGCGCCACAGAGACGCTTTCCACCAGCCTCGACAGCATCACCTTCGTCACCATCGTTCCGACAGACAGCCATTAGCATAACTGGTTTGGCCCCAGCGGCCGGCCTTGCTAGACGTGCAGTTGAGAAAATGGGTCGTGTTTGGGGCAAGGCCTCCTCCCCTACTTCGACCTACACTTCAGCTCAAGCCGGGAGCACATCTTCATCTTTCTCTAGTAGTCGCTCTTCACCGCTCTCGCGGGCTAGCTCGGGTAACGATGAACCATCGAATAAAACATACCGACACGCTCCTCAAGCATCCTCTGCAAGTTGGAGTATCAGTTCGGCTAGTTCAGCTTCAGATCATGAGGGTCTCTTGCTATCTCCTGGCCCTATTATTGGAAAGCGTTTGCGTGGCCCACTCCGCATGAGTCCTAAGGGTGCCGGCGTCGCTGGCGGACTCGTTTTTGGACGAGACCTGAAGACGTGCGTCAGGGACACAGCAATTGACTCGGTCCGAAATGCATTACGTGTTAAAGAGTTCGAAAACAGCGATGCAGAGAGTGACGTTTCAAGTGTCCCTTCTGCTCCGCTGGAGAGTCGCCGATTACCTGCATTAGTTGTCAGGTGTGCACAGCACATACTTACCTGTGGCATCCAGGAGCTTGGGTTGTTCCGGTACGTTCTCACTCCTCATCAGAGAGTAACTGCTTCACCCTTACTTTGTAGCGTCAACGGAAGGTCATCTCATGTAGCAAAGTTACGATCGGAATTTGATACTGGTTAGCTTCACGCTTCGGTGCAGTTGGATTTGTTACTACTGTGTTTGCAGGTGCCGACTTTGATATTGCTCAATGCAATCCTGCTCATCTCGACCCCCATGCCGTGGCATCTATCTTCAAGGCCTATCTCCGAGAACGTACGTGGCTGGCCACATCATGCATACTCTGGTCCTAACATGTGCCCTAGTTCGTGAACCGATTTTAACGAATGTTCTGTCCCCTGCCTTCGAAGCCGCAATGACGTCGGAGCGTCTATCAAATAATATGCCTGAACCTTCCTCAAGTCCGCGGAGCATCCACCCTGGGTTACGCAAGCCTCCTTCGTTGTCTACTCTGGCTATGCCAAATTTCTCCGGGTCGCATCCACCATCAGAGTCACTTCGCAAGGCACTCTCATCGCTCATTGCTCGCCTGCCACAGGAGAATCGTGATCTTCTGCTCACGGTCACCGAGATTATCAATGCCACCGCCCAACACAGTGAAGACACAAGGATGCCCCTGAACAATCTGCTGCTTGTTCTATGTCCAAGCTTGAGCATGAACCCGTCCCTAGTGCAGGCGCTATGTGAATGCAAAGGTATATGGAATGAGGTTCAGCGTCCTGTTAATTACAACCCACCTGCCCGCCCTTCGCGAGAGAGCGTCCCGTCCCTCCATGATGTGCTGGAAGAAGAGACTCTCGAAAAGAAGGATGTTAAAATGAGCCTGAAGCACGACGACTCCGGGGCACTTCCAGAGGTTCCTGCCGATGACATGGTCGAGCCACTCGCTGCGCCGGCGAATACACCTGTTGATGTCACCTCGTCGCAATCCTCAATAGCGACGAGAGCGAGTCTGGATGCTGCCAGGTCGACATCTGACACATCATCATTTGCTCCCACGGATGATAGTTCTTCAGTGTCGCAGTGCTCGCAGCAAGAGCATCCCATAACTCCTCCTTCCGTCAACGTCAAGCTACCAAACCCTTACTCCCCGCCATCGCTCTCATCCTCGACGGACTCTTTGTCATCTCCTTCTGTTTCGTTGAGCTCTCACTTGCGGTCTGCCAAGCATCTTCCATTATTGGATGACTTCAGCGAACCTCAAACCTCGACCTCGCCACACACTCTAATCATCGCCGATCCGGCACCTCTCTCGCTACCCACCTCTCGACATGTTCAACCGCAGTTCCAATTTCCTTCCACGGGTGGAGACCTCGCACACCTGCATTCGCTTATGCATCGCAAATCCACACCATCTATGTCATTTCCTTCTGTTCAACAGACCGATGTTCCCAACTCCAATTCTCTTGCTTCCCGCGCGAAAAGGATGAAGAAACCCTCTCTTCATTTACTGTTTTCTAAACGTTCTGCCTCACCCATATCTTCACCCATAGCTCCAGTATATTCACGGAATTCGTCAGCATCGGAGTCTTCGCCAGTGTCCATGATGACAGCTCAGTCTACCAGCAGATTCAGCTTCCCTCCGGTGCTGAACACAGCAATTGACTCATCTTCGATCTCACTCGCCCTAGGCATTGAGGAGGAAGAGCAATCAGACCTTGATAGTTCTGTTGGGCATGCAACTGCCAAGAATGTACTTCGCGAGTCGGTGGCCCTACAGTCGCCAATATTACCCGGTGGACTTCCAAGATCCCCAACAAGATTGTCCGCGCAAACACCCTATCGTCACATCGAAGTATCTCTTCCTGATGACGATGAGTTCAGCGATGGCGATTGGACACAAAGCGTGCTGTTGGCGGCGGGGGAGTCGGTTTGGTGAAGCGGGGTGATGAACGCCTTAAGGACTCCTGGGCAGTTAACTTCTAATCTTCTTCTCGGACTGTTGTTGGACTGTTATCATCCGATCTGCAGGCGGATCTCATTTATAATCTCATGTCGATCTCCACAGGCTTGATTTCACTTTTATATGTCACTCCTTACCATGTGACAAGTATACGCATAGCACTTCCTTCCATCTACAAACTTGATAATTCAATGGTTCTTTGTCGGTCGTTACTCAGGAATTGATGGATGCCCTGAGGCATGACGTGTTGCTCTCTGCTCCAGACTCCAGTGCTCCACTCAGAGATAAGGTATAAGTGGGTATAAGTCAATTACAGACATTTGATAAATCCATCCGCCATCTCGCTTTCCGCTATCATGCCGTCAGATGCGGTCAAGTCCCTTCAGCAGAAACTTTTTAGAGGAGCGGAAGATGCTAGTAGCATTCAGCAAGTGGATTCGCGTGATCCTGGACTCACGATTCAGATTCCCAAATCAGAACCGCTAGCGTCTCCCAACTTGAAGCTACCTACAAAAGCTCCAAGGGCTGCTCCAGGTGTTCCAGGCGACCTCAATGATATTCAAGAAAATGGTCCGACCAAGAGCTACCGACAGCGATTATCTGAATCATTAGGCGTTGACTATCACGGAGTTGAGAAATATCGCTTGCTGCAAGATCAGAATCGCGAGCGTCATTGGAAGCGGTGGGGTCCATATCTCAGCGACAGGCAATGGGTACGTGCAGGTGTGGTCTCGCTGCCCTCACGCTGATGAAGTTCATGTTAGGCAACTGTTCGGGAAGACTACTCAGAGAACGGTGACGCCTGGAGCCACTTCCCCCACGAACATTCCCGATCCCGTGCATACAGGTGGGGCGAAGACGGCATTGGTGGCATCTCGGACAGTCATCAGCGGCTTTGCTTCTCATTCGCTCTTTGGAATGAGGAGGACCCGATTTTGAAGGAACGGTTATTCGGGGTCACTGGCCACCAGGGAAACCATGGAGAAGATGTCAAGGAACTTTACTACTACCTGGACTCCACGCCAACTCACTCATACATGAAGTTCTTATACAAGTACCCACAGCGCCGGTATCCATATGAGGAACTGGTGGATGAGAATGTTCACCGCGATCGGAACGTCGAGGAGTATGAAATTTTAGATACTGACATCTTCGACGATGATCGCTACTGGGATGTTTTCCTTGAGGTTAGTTCCTCCTTCGTACGGTGATGAATGGCAATAACGAAGTATCAGTATGCGAAAGACGAAGACGATCCAGAGAATCTCTACATCCGTATCACAAGCTACAACCGTGGACCTGACCCCGCTACCTTGCATATTATCCCGCAACTGTGGTTCAGGAATACTTGGTCTTGGCCCACACAGAAACCGCCTATGCCATCACTATCCGCTGCTTCTACCGACAATGATATCAGCTACATCAATATTAAACATCCTGAAATGGGGAAGAACTTCCTGTGTTGCCTACCTTCTCCTCCACCTGCGGATGCGGACGGGACATTCGTTGGTGATGAAGATGTTGTTATACAACCAGATTTGCTGTTCACGGAAAACGACACGAATTTTCGCCGATTGTATGGCGGCAACAATCAGAGTGTATGCGTGAAAGACGCGTTTCACGATCACATTATTCCATCTCACAGACAGTGCTCAAACTCGGACTCAAAAGTGCTAAATGGCTCGGATGCGCCACGTCCAGCAGCATCCATTCCTACCTGCGATGCTGTACCTCAGGAGTTGCCGTTTGTGAGCTCCGAAAAACGTGGAACGAAGTCAGCTGCACACTATACATTCCGTGATGTTCCAGGCCGAGGTGGATGCGCTGTGGTCCGTCTGAAGTTGACTCCACTTTCTCCAAACAAGGACCGAAGCATCGAAGACGAGGGTATCTTCGATGATGTTATAGAGGAACGGCGAGAGGAAGCAAATGAGTTTTATACTTCATTGCTCCTTGGTCCCATGAGCGATGACTTGAAGCAGGTAATGAGGCAAGCACTTGGTGGTATGCTTTGGACGAAGCAGTTTTATTACTTCGTACAAAAGGAGTGGATTGAAGGCGACCCAGCCCAACCTCCCCCTCCCCCTGGACGCCGACATATTCGTAACGAGGTTGGTTGAATATGAGATCAATCTATTGAGCACTCATTGGATTCACAGCACTGGCGTCATATGTACATTGAAGACATTCTCTCCATGCCTGACAAGTCAGTTAGTCAATCAAGTTAATTTAGGTCTAGGCTCACGGAAGCTCCCCAGATGGGAGTACCCTTTCTTCGCTGCATGGGACACGGCATTTCATTGCATTCCGCTTGCCCTAGTGGATCCTTCGTTTGCAAAAAAGCAATTAGATCTGTTGACAAGAGAATGGTATATGAAGCCCGATGGTCAGATTCCTGCGTACGAATGGAACTTCAGTGATGTAAACCCGCCGGTTGGTGTTCGTACTTTATCGCTGAATTCACCTTCTGAATATTCTACGAACTAGGTCCATGCCTGGTATGCAAGTCTCGTGATAATGGAGATAGTATCACTGATAGTGATCCAGGGCGACCTTCAGAGTTTTCAAAATAGAACGCAAGCTTACTGGTAGAGAGGATATCCCCTTTCTGGAACGTGTCTTCCAGAAGTTACTGCTGAATTTTACGTGGTAGGTATGAGATCACTTTCTACTCGTCACCCTAATTGCCATTTTTTAAGGTGGGTCAACCGCAAGGACTCCGGGGGAAACAATGTATTCGAGGGAGGATTTCTTGGTCTTGATAATATTGGCATTTTTAACCGTTCTGAGCCACTTCCCACGGGTGGGAATCTGCGCCAGGCAGATGGCACAGCGTGGATGGCATTTTATTGTTTGAACATGTGAGCTATGTGCATCTGTGTTGTACTACTCGTCGGATTTACGTTTCGTTAGGCTAAACATGGCCCTTGAGCTGGCAAAGCACAATCCTGTATATGAAGACATCGCTTCGAAGTTCTTCGAGGTGAGTCAGTCATACTGTCAAATATTACAAGCACGTTCATCTTGCCCTAGCATTTCATCTTCATTGCAGATGCTATGACTTATAAATCAGGTGATAATGAAGCAAGCCTATGGCACGAAGAAGATGGCATGTACTATGACGCAATTGAATTCGGCCCAGGGAATTCGTTTCAACTCCCCGTGCGGAGCCTTGTCAGTCTCATTCCCCTTTACGCGACCCTTGTCTTGGAACCTGCCGTGATCAATCGGTTCCCCGGATTCAAGAAGCGCATGGAATGGTTCATCGATAATCGACCTGAGATGTCGGGTAGAAACATGGCGAATATGAAGGGTGAGTCGATCTTATACATTAATGTACTCTATATTCACCATGTGGTAGCCGGAGGTAGAGGTGAACGCCGTTTACTCGCCTTGGCTGGCAAAGAGCGTCTGGTGCGTATTCTGGAGAAGATGCTAGACGAGGACGAATTCTTCAGTGAATACGGTATTCGTTCGTGAGTGCTTGTCGTGTACATGCTAAACTTGTGGGCCACTCTAATGAAATGAGGTAGATTATCTAAGTTGCACAAGGAAAAGCCATGGGGAATGGACGTCAAGGGACAATGGCACGAGGTAGGATATTGGCCTGGAGACTCCCACTCCGGAATGTTTGGCGGAAACTCCAATTGGAGAGGACCTATCTGCATGTTCATTCCACTATTTCGAAACTGCTAGTCTCTTATTGGTATCCTAGGGCTTGCTGTCAACTTCCTTCTGATAGAGAGTCTGCAGCGGTTTTATCAATATTACGGTGATGAGCTGCAAGTAAGCGTTAATAGTTCATTCACTTTATCCCTCCTCATTGACGCCATTTAGGTCGAATGTCCCACCGGCAGTGGGGAGTATATGAACCTCGTGGAGGTGGCAGAAGAAATACAGCACCGCATCATTCACATTTTTGGACGTGATGTTGAAGGCAAAAGGGCTACCAACGGTGGTAACGTGAAGCTTGATCAGGATCCGCATTTCCGCGATTACGTTTGCTTTTACGAGGTAATGTTCATTGAGACTTCCCGGTTTGGCTTGCACTGAAGCTGTATTTTACAGTTCTTCCATGGAGACACCGGGCGCGGTTTAGGGGCATCACATCAAACAGGATGGTGAGTGGGCTATGTCATCACGAAACTAGAACGGGTATACTAATTGGTGCCTAGGACTGGCCTCGTTGCATATCACATACTACAAAGTGGTGTGAACTGTCGGTTGCCCAAAACTCCACGCAGTGGGTACTTGTTGTATGTTAGATTGTTACTAACTAATCTTTTTTGGTAGCACCCCGCAGCCTCGTCAACCATTACTTTGACGTGAGTAACATCTACCAGGGTAATCAAATTTTTACTCACAGGATATCGCAGGAAACGATTGATGCGCAGTCCGAGCATGATGATACCCGGTCGTTGCATAGTGCTATGAGTGCAGTAGATCTGAACACATTGGGCGACATCTCTCCGGATGCTCTGTGATTTCAGGCTAACCCTCCATGCGACCTTTCATCATAGAGATGCCTTGTCAATATCTACATAGATGCAAACAATGACGTTTGATAGATGCAATAAAACTGATGTATTTGAATCCCGTAGCAATTGCAGTATTCTAGTAAAAATTACACGTGACTAGTGCTCCACTTTTAGATGATATATGATGCCCAACAAGAGGCCCATGGCCCAAGGATTAGTGCTACAAGGGAAGAAAGAGAACCATGTAGATATCAAGATGTAATGGTCTCGCGCCCCGATGAGCACCTGAGTCAAGGTCAGAAAGCGATAGAAAACCATATAGAACGAATGTGGTGTGGCCATGCCAATGATACAGATTATAAACAAAGGAAAGTCGATGAAAGCCCCCCCAGAAACAGTAAGAGTATATTGCGAAAGGTCGAAGAGGGAAGGTCAATATGCGATATGGTTATGGTTATGTCACATAGAGCGTGACCTGTCCGCCTGGGCGGAAGGACTCAAAGGCCATTTGAACATCTTCTGTAGAACCAAGAGAGACCATATCCCCGTCCTCATCCTGATATCTTACCCGCAAAGGGGTGTCGTCACGACGTGGACCGCAAAGACGGATTTTTCTACCGACTTTGTCAACAAGGTCGCAGTACTCCGTGCATCGGGGGACTTGGATGACAAATATGTCCTCATTGAAGTGCACCTTGACTTTGACTGGAGGCGAAAAAGCGAGGTGGGCGCCGTTAGCCGTCATAGTCTCAAACGTCTGCGACCGAGAAGGTCGAAGAGCTGAACCTGGAAGAGACGATTCGCTGGATCCGAATGGAGTGATTGGCGAGGAGCTGTGTGGTGACTCCTCTGACGAACCCCCACCTGTCGACTGGCTGGACCCACTACCACGTTTGCTACTCGAAGTAACAGAATCCTGTGTTCGATGAGGCCACATTGTATTGCTAGGAACAGGAGGAGGGGGAGGAGGTTGAGGTATATATGCACTGGGCTGACTAGCACTCCGCGATCTGGTCAAAGGAGGCGCGGTACTGCCATTCATAGCTGGTGATGCCGTAACACTGCGAGTACCACCATTATCGTACAAAGTCTTCAGCTTAGATGAGCTGACTTGGCTGTGCAAAGGAACTCGGAGAGGACGTCCGCTAGTGCGGAAATTAGGGTCCATTCCAAAACTCGCGCCGCTAGCAGATGAATTCATCCTGCTCGCCATAGGGCGATAGGAAGGGGGAATAGCAGGGCCAGCTCCAGGTGGCAAAGGTGCAACGCCATTGGTCGATCGCCATTGCGACATGACCTGACCGTTGATGTCCTCTGTCCTGGCTCGAGGGCGGTCATAACCACTAGAGTCGCGTGGTTCTACAGGCATGCTCTGCATTCGATGGACACCTATGGGCGTGCCACGACCAGACGGTGGTAAACTTGCAGGAGGATAATCCTCATACTCGTCCTCCAGGTCGAACTCGAAACCCTCAATAAGCGGGTATCCAGGTGGTCCACTAGAGTAAGATACAGATGCTGATCCCACTTCCTCAGTGGTGCCGTAGGCATTGACACGATATAGACCGCTGGCTGGGTGAGGTGGAAGACTATGGGTGGCCTGAGCATGAGACATCGACGATGAAGCGCGGTCATGAATATAAGGCGGTGGACGTGGCACAGGCATGGCAGGAACAGAAGCATGACTGCTGTGTTGCGCCATAAGCTGGGAGAAATTTCGTTCTGACGCTCTTCGACTGGCAACTTCCTTGATGAGGCGGTTAATCTGGTTCTCCCACTGTCGCAGTTGTTCTTCAGATCGGCAACGAAGAGTAAAGAATTCCAGGTCATCATCGCCTCGCCACCACACAGCCAGGGAGTAGGGGTTGACTGTCGATGAAGCTTGAAAAAATTGTCAGAAGAAGACGCCTAGAGGGCCGGAAGACATACCAATTGAATTTCTGCTCGAGCTCGGAATAGCTTGGGTAACATTGTTCAAGAAGATACGCCCTTTCAAGAGGAGAGGAGTGTCCTTTCTCTTGTTTGGTGAGGTCATGGGTGGCGGAGCAGGCATTTGTGCACCATTTTGCTTCTTAAGAATAGAGTTATTCTTTCCTCCACGTTTGACGTTCTGAGGGGGAGGTACTGCCTCCTTGCAGCACAGTATGATCTTTTCGAAGAGAAATACATGATATTCCCGATCAACGTCTGACTTGGTGACGGTGAAAATATCATCCAAGAGAAGGGACCCGAAATTGGATAAATGGTGACCTTTCCAGTCTTGAACGCGACCTTCCAGATTCTTGACCGTCTGGACATTTTCTGCGCGTCTTTGGGCCTCGTTGATCTTGTCGGTAATACGCTTAGCGGCAGCCGATCCAGATTGCAATTCCTCAAAGTGCGGGTAATCGGTGGTAGATGTAGCCTTAATGAGTGACTGGAAAATTCTGGTTAGAACGATGCATCGAAATCAACGAAATCACCCATACATCAAGGAGGAGTGGGTATTTGCAAATTCGCTGGACCGGTTTAATCAGAAAGGCAGGCAATTCTGATTTGGCGCAGATCAATTTATTATGAACCTGAGGATAGACTGATCAGTATTTGGAAGTTGCTATTTTTAGAATATGTTCGACATGTTCCGTCGTCACGCCACATGGACGGTGAACAGCCCAACAATGCAGGTACGGTAACTGTCATGGACGGATCACTCACCGAAAGATTTTGTTCCTCGGCCAACATGAGATCTACGGCGTGGGTGTAATTTGCACAGTACGGTTCGTATACTGCAAAGTCCTCTTCCTGTTTTCCAATCATGAATTAGTAAAGTAGACTGGTAAGTATTGATATTCATCCAAAATGACATCAAGAAACGCACGTTGTCTTGAAAGAGAAGTCCCCAACGCTGATCCTTCCAAGGCATCTCTGCTGTGCTCTCCAAACGAATGAGGAACTTCCTTTGAAAGTTCAAAAGCTTGTTCAATCCGGGGAAAAGGTAGTGAATGGTGTCGAGGTCAATTGTGTTGCTTTGGGACAGTGCGGTGGCATATTTCTTCGCAAAGTGAGACCAGAGAAGCTGAGCGTATGTTTGGGTACGCACCTGCATGATCTCCAAGTCTTGGACGTATTTACGTTCGGTTTCCACCAATTCCCTAATAATATTGTTTCTGGCGGCTTCTTGGGCGTTTGTGGGAACGGGGGTACTGGGGACATCACCGATTAACGAGTCAATGGAATCATGGGTGGACATTAATAGGGGGGACAGAGGAGCTGGATCGAATAGTTCGGAGGGCAACATATCAACAATTGTGGTCACCGTATTGACGACCTATTAAATTTGAGTGACGTTAGGGAGGATGTACTGGTTATAACTGATGACTGGACCTTGACTAGACCATCTGTTGAGTGTCTCTCCCATAAATCTGTTACAGTGAACTGCTCGCAGTTGTCCAGGTTCTTGATATTCATAACAAACACAGCGATGGCATGTTTCTTTGCGCGTTCATTGCTAACATCAAAGACAGCAGGATCTGTCTTGACGGTAGGTGGATTTGTTCTGCCAGGAAGAAGCTCGTAAAGGAAACAGAGGGATATGCCAAGGGAGAAGCAATCCCAAAGTTGAGTGACAGGATCAGTGGACTGCCGAAGAGAACCTGACTGAGATGACAGAATGAAAAAATTAGAGAAATCTGGGATACGCATTAAACGGGATCTCAGAGATGAGCATTGCTGGTAGAGAGAAGTAGATTGGGAGGCAGCCTTATTGAGGATATTGTTATTAGCGACTGGCGTTTCAATGATGAGACCTGGGTTGGCAGCTATTGACTTTTTACGGCCAGGGACGTTCGCCATGGTGGCGAGTTAAACAGAAGGAAGGGACCAGAGTGCGTCGTGCGATGAGGAAGGGTGAAAGTGAGTATGTAGTCGGGAGCAACGGCGGGAAACACAACAGATAATACTCTTTAAAACTCCGACGGGCCCTGTTGATTTACACAAACATATCAAAATAAATATTATTCTCATTCTTCCAAATAACCACAGTATTACTTTTATGTACATATCAGCGTCTTAGATCGTTTTGTTCTCCAGTAGACTCGGACTTGTCCTTAGCTCCATCACCACTACTAGCACTTGAAAGTACTTGCAATCGTTAATGTCTACAACAGTTATACTAAAACCATTTATATTGTTGACAAACTTCATCATGTAACATGTTACAGATTTATCCCTTTTTGCGTTGCTTTGCTCATCCCAGACCAACCCTTTGCACTGCTCAGAACATCGCTGTGTGATATACATCATCACGCCGCACCAAACCCGGTGAGGCTGTCCCAGTGGACCGGTGCTCCTGGTTCCAGCTTCCCCCTTGTTCCCCCTCACAAACCCTCTCAGTCATTCCCGCCGTATTTAGACTATTTTTGCGAGCACATGGTATCACGGACATCAGCGCAGCAAGGAGGCGACAAGAATATATATTAATCCTCGTCAAGTCCGTTCCCATGTATGGGCGTTTGTCTGTTACTTCCTGGTTAACCCAGCGGATCCAGATCTGATCCATATTAATGCATCACTTACAACGGAGACATGTTCCCGTTACGCTAGGTTACACCACATGGCTAGTAAGTATGTCCAGTGAATAACACGCGCCACATGGTCCATCTTGATTCCTCTTGCGATGAGTGATCTTGTCTTACTTACGTGCATGCTCAGCCTCCAACTTTCGCTTGAATCCACGCAACGTCACTACCCCGTTGACCCGTGCTTCTCGTGACAAGTGTTTACCAACCAATAAAACCCTTCGAAAGTTTAGAGGGGCATTAAAAGGCTTCGTGTATTCTGTGGGATGTTGTCGGGTCTGGACTCTGTCTGCGTAACGAATTCTCATGATTGCCTCCCAGATGTTGTGAGGAGGCTCAGACCTGATTTTTCCGTCCAGAGGACCTGGCCTCCGGTGAGAGACACTCGTTTTTGTCCGAACTGGTCCATTCATAGAGCCCAAATCGTCCGGATGGGGTTGGGGGATCCTGGGGTTCAGGAGCTTGAAAAACAAAGAATCATCTTCAAGGTTTGACGACGAGAGACTAGCTCAGGAAGGGATTCTAGATTCACAATTGAGCTTGATTAAGAGCGATCCGAACACGAGAACAAGAGAGAACAAGGCGCCAGAATATTAATGGTCTTGACAGGATCTATTGATCCACGTACGTTTTTGTTAACATCAAATATGGGCATTTAATATGCCTCCGCAATAGACGCGCTCGATGTGTGTACTTGTTCACTATCGCATATACACACACATCCAGTGCTCACGCATTTTCGCTTTGGAGCATCGTTGATCGTTTTCCAACGCTCTGGCTTAATCCTTCAAATTTCCGAACCAAGCTTGATTAATAAGTCTGAAATGCTAATATTGCGGATGGTGACAGGGACGCGCCATCGAGCGATCATTGGAATATGCAGACTTATCAGTGTAGCATGCTAGATAAGGGGCCACTTGGCTCCTCTCATGGAACAATGCAGTGGTGGTTAAGAAGGTATTCCAGACTTCCAAGGAAAGTTCCTTGTGCACTGGTCAGAATGCCTTGGACGGTGATATGCAGGAGATATATTGTATTGTCAATGCATATGGCGCTTGAGGTCAGTGTTAGATCTAAAATTGCCATTGACAGGGATGTGATTGCATGTCTCAAGAGAACCAATCAAGAACGTGATGATTTTGAAAGCTATGTATTAGGTCAGCTGATACTACTGGACGGCGAGATCCGGTGAATTTAGATCTCCGTCGGTAGCCTCCTGCCACTCCGCCCCCAAACTTTGACCCCAACCACCACTTCTATCATTACATCAAGGAGTCCGGCTGAGACCCATGGCACCAGCGCGTTCTACCAGACGCAATCAGCATGAACAAAGCGTATCACTGCGCTCGGCCCAGCCAGATCCATCCCCCGTCGCTGATGGCAGTCCAGGCAGCGACCTCTTTCTCGAGCCCATGATGGGCACACCCCTCACTGTATACATCGAGAAAGAGGTCGAAGACAGGGACATACTCGTTGAGCTCATAACCGTATGTCACTATTGACTCTCTTACCCCATGGAGCGTTGTTGAGTTTTTGTAAGAAACACGGCGGCACAACTTCTCCAGGATACAGCGGGACGCCGTACATCCTTGGTGAGTGCAGAGTCTTGTAATTGTCCGCCGTAATTCATCCAACTCCATCTCCTTAGTCGATCCTCATAAAGAATCAGGTCAGAACCTGTACCGTCAGTATGCCGGTAAAAAGGGTAAAATCGTCCTCCACTACCGCTGGGTCCATGAGTGTATCCGCACTGGCGCTCTTCAAACGTTCCATAGTAACTGGGCTGGCTGCAAGGTCACCGGGATGGAAAAGTTTGTCTATTCCTCTCAAACAGCGTCTCATTCGTATTGAATGATCTCACTAGAGTGACACCACCTACTATCGTCTCGTCTCAGAATGAGCAAACGCGATCTACCGTATCTCAGCCTGCTCAAATGCAACCCATACCTCCACAACCGCAGACACTCCCTCATATACCTCCCGGTGACCCTATGCATCCGCCTCAAGCCCCATATGGTTACCCTGTGTACGGACATCCGATGCATGGGCCACCCCGCGGTATGCAGCCGCCGACAGCTGCCCCGCCTCAATCATGGCAAGCTCCCAATGTCATCGCGCCACAGCAAACGCATATAGCCTCTCCTCAGACTGCAGCAATGCTTGCGCGACAAACACACCCATATCGGGACGAGCCCTGGGTGACACCCTTCAACCAGCCTCCGCCCCATATGGTAGCTGGACCAAGTGCACCGGCATATGACTACAGATATGGAGAAGACCGTCCTGAATGGGCTCCCCCGGCTAACGAATATTCATACGACCCTACTTCGGTAAGTTATCGCATATCGATTCAAGGTTGTCGTTCGTATGGTCAATTTTAGTACGAGCACCCTTATGATCAGACTGCTCCCTATATGCCAGAGGCGGGACCGCCGACGGCTGGTCCATCTTCGGTCCCAGCTGATAATAATCCTGTCGAAAAGCCTCGCGGTCGTAAACGCACTCGCAATACTGTGAGTTATATTATATTCACTCCAGCGTGGGACATCGATGTAACCTTATCCGTAGGCGCCGCCCGCCGCTTCGCCTTCCGCTCTTGTATTGAATCGCCGGAACCCCCCTGCACGTTCACCGACCCCTCCAACGCGCGTGATCAAGAGCACATACGGAGGAAATTTGTTTACCTCTGATGATGTATTATACCTCAAACGATATATCGATTACTGTCAAGAACAAGGTCTGGTCCTGAGGTGGGTATTTGCTGTCAGACGGCGACTGAGACTAATTTGTTCCAGTTTGAGAGAAATCTGTGAGAGGATCGCAGTCAAAGTAAGTCCCCATCTTCGGTGCTCTCAAAATTTGCTGACGGTCATGGCAGGCACCCCATCATACGTGAGCAGATTTCAAGAAAAATTTCCATGTATCTGATGAATACCCTAGATTTTATTCTTGGCGTCGATACTGTAACAAGCATCAGATTCGGTTGGGTGGCTACTCGATGGACACAGGCGAGAACAACTCGCCCCGCCCTGAAGGCGAAGGTGAGCCCGAAGAGGAAGAACAACCGCTACCCCTCGGAACTACAGGACCCGGTATCATCGCAGCTGCACAGGCTCGGTTGCAACAAGACGCTAATCGTCCACGCAACCGCTCTCCGACTCCACCTCGTGCTCTCTTTAGGAGCACAACAGGAAAGGGTGTTGCTTTCACAGATGAGGATGTTGCATTCCTGGTCCGTTTCATGGAGTACAGGAAGTACGTGCCATGAAAAGATTCTCCCTGTGTGATCTCATGATCTGTTTAGATCCCAAGACCGCTTTGATATGGTTGCATTTTGGAAGGATGTGGCTGCCAAGGTAATTGAGCGGATATTACGGTCATATGCCATCGACTAATTACAACTTAAGGCCCCACATCACTCGCGTGCATCATGGATGAAGTTCTGGCGTCGCCACAAGCACGAACTTAATCGCACAGAAGAAGACGAGCCTCTACCTCAGCCACCTGAGAAGAAAATGCGTTACAGCCGTGGAGATGACATCCTTCTTGCCAAGTACTTCTTCAACAAGCCGGAAGGGACCTCGGATAAGATATTCCAGGCGTTTGGTCGTGCAGTCAGCCTTCATTGTTCAGTGTTTTGTTGAAATGGCTGACCTTTCTCTGTCACAGCATCCTCACCATCCTTGGAAGGGGTGGCAAGAACATCATCGTATACACAAAGCTAAGATCGACCACTTCATTCAACAGTTGGCAAATGGCGAGAACATTGACAATGATGAGAATGCTGAGGAGTCATGAGAATCTCGCTTGATCTAAATTTTATATTATGGTACTTTAAATTCTGGTATACTTAAGGGACAAAAGGGCGTAAATTCAATGCGACAGCTTATCTTATCTGGCCCTGTGAATTGAGGATCCGAGGGGAAATTTAGGACCTTAAGCAGCGACGACGGACTGGAACGATGGCAGTTACGCAACCTCTGGAATACATTACCCAGGTGCAGGTAGACCAGGTTGGACCGCGATCTTAATGCTCTTTCCACACCTCTCTGACGTTTGATATGATACTCAGTTTTATCGAAATGGGTATGTTGGAAATTCCGGAAACTATGCAGTTGACTTTTAGTGACCGGCGCACACAGGTACTTGGTCGTCCCTGGGTTTCTCTCGCAGGAGCAGACGAATTCTCTTATGGTGCGGTCCAAAGAGCTCCTCGATGAGTTTACACTGGAGGATCATCCCCTGGTGAGTCTGGGTGCGAGCCGTATGCAGATACCAGAACATTACATCGTGCGGCAGACCAAATTCACGACATCAGACAAGGACCACGTCGGTGATGACTACTTCCTGAATTCGGGCGATAAGATCCGCTATTTTCTTGAAGAAGACGCAATCGACGGCAATGGGAAGCTGACGAGGGATAAGGCGAAGGCAGTGAATAAGATCGGTCACGGTTCGTCGCACGCACACAAGTATATACCTTACTTTCATCTCACTCGAACTAGCCCTTCACGAACTGGATCCTGCGTTCCGGAAGGTCACTCTTGAGAACGATAGGCTGAAGGCTCTTGTCCGTGACTTGCGGTTCCATCATGATCCAGTCGGTAAGGATCACGTCTCGTCGTCAGACACCCAGTGGATGTTGATATATAATTGCTAGCACTGCAATCAATGGTCATATGCAAACAGTCTCAGATTGGTGGCGCAGGTGAGCAACTGATATCAGTCGGGAACGCCGTGCCAAGTAGCTAATAAGTCCATCAAACTTGAAGTCCCCGAGCACAACGACTCGTAAGTGACGAATACCCGAGTGGCATCGAGTCCAATCCTAACTTGACCTTGATCAACGCTCAGCACATTCCTTGTCAGTAAATGTTTTCCTCTCTGTTTCCATATCTTCTTACACAGGTCATATACATAGTACACGTCGCCACCAACTGCTCTTGGGTTTTGGATAGCTCTTGAGAAGTGCACGCCCACGAACGGCGCCTTGTCGTTCTTACCTGGATCTCATTTGACAACTCCGATCACCAAACGATTTGTACGTTTACCAGGGGGTGGGACCGGTTTCGAACAACTTGCCGCCTCTCCACCTTCCTCGTCTGACATGAGCGAGAGAACGAGAGAGATTGTATCAGAAGGGGGATATGTGCTCGAAACTTGCGAGCCAGGTAGGTGGTTACGTATTCGCTATATGCTCATCACTGAATCCCAGATGCTAAGGTGATCTCGTCCTCATCCACGGCAGTGTCCTCCACAAGTCCGAGCGTAATACTAGTGCTCACACAAGATATGCGTACACTTTCCACATGATTGACTCGTCCCCTTATACCGAGTACGACGAGAAGAACTGGCTTCAGCCTACCGAAGCTATGCCTTTCTCCAGAATGTTGGATGTGCCAAATGAAAGCACTCTTTCCATCGCCGTGCACTAGCCAGATATCCTTCATATGCATATGTCTATTTGTAAGATCGGTACATCCTAGATAGTAATGTCCTACATAGGGTACCCTACCCCAACAGGACAGAAATTTGACCAAAAGAAAAAAGAAAAAAGATCGGTACATACCAATTATAAGTACACAGGAAAGTTGGTCACTAACATGCTATCTTTGATATTTAACCACATGCGACTGATATGATTATAACACATGAACTTTTGCCCTAGACAGCAGAGTCTCTGGCTTCAACTTGTACAGTTCATCTATGAGTGCTGGGAGGAATGTTCCAGACCCATGAACGTCGCTTCTTTCTGCTGCGCACTCGGCTGCCACCGTTAGAGCCAAAACACTGGTAGTTAGTCAGTCTTACTTTTCGCTGCAGGAAATTGCTTGATCTGGGAGATCTTAACTTACCCACCAATAGCGCCTATCAGCATGTTTCCCCTAACGAGCTTCTCTGATTCAGTTCCAGGGTTCGTTCCAGGGGCAGTGGCCAGAAGTGAGGCGCCCGCGCAAAACGTAGCAACGCAGGTGCCAACAAGACATCCAGACCCCGTAATATCACCGAGAATTTTGCGGCCATTATCTAACTTTACCACTGTGGTGCCATCAGACACCCAATCTGTGGGCCCCGTCATCACAGCAACGCATCCTACAAGGCATGGATTTAAAACACATGCACCCGCAGTTGTTCAGTACGTACTCACGTTCTTTCTTGGCTAACTCCCGGATAAAAGATGCTGGATCTGCGAACCCAGAGCCCACACTATCAACCCCTTTAGCCTGCACCTGCAAAGAAATAATATAAATTTCAAGTTCCACGCAGAAGTAAGGTATGGATCACACCGACCTCTTTCGAGTTAGCGAGAGCAGCCATCTCACCAGGATTTCCTTTGATAACGCTGGCCTGCCATGTATTCAAGAGTTCTGAAGCTGTCGTCTTTCTGAATTGAGTAGCGCCAACTCCAACTGGATCAAAGACTAGGGGTTTTTGTGCTTCGTTTGCATACTTGCCCGCAAGAATCATACTATCTTTGTCTGTTATGGTGCCAAAGTTGATGAGTAAAGCACCAGGAATGCGACTAAGGTCGTGCATTTCTTCGGAAGCTGTAGCCATAATGGGACTCGCACCCAATGCTAAGGTAGCATTTGCGGATTGATTCGTGACCACGACATTTGTAATCTGTGTTGCCAGTTAGTGGACAGGGAACATGGAAATATGGTTAAGAGCGTTTACTTGATGTATGAGTGGATTCTTGTCTCGTATCACCTGCAGAAGTTCGACCACACCGTTCTTAATGGTTTCAACATCGTATACTTGCACTGTTTGGTTCTGTACATCGAAACCGTGAACCCACGCTTCAAAGCTATCCTTCAGCCTTTGAGCTGCTGAGCGGGGTGTTGCAGAAGCAGCAATTTGCGAGACCACAGCAATCCCATCCAATCGGTGCCCAGAGGGCGACACGGATCCATGCAGGGTTCTCAGAACGGTACTGGAATTTATCCCCCCTGTGAAAGGATCTTTGAGATGTCTCAATAGTGCTTGTACATGTCTGCATACCGATTGCAACCGCCTTGATGAATGTGCCATCCAGAGCTTGCAACAGTGAGCCAACACCTCTGACGCCAATGATTGGGTTGGTCAGCTCCTTAGTTGTCGTGCCCCAGACGGCACCAATGCCAATATAATCAACTCCATCCTCGATCGCTTTTCTCACATGGTCCATATTATTGCAGGAGACACCGATCACCATACCCGTGGGAAGTAAAGTCTTGGCAACATGGACTGGCATGTCTGTTTGTCCCAGATGTACACCATTGGCTTGAATAGCGAGGGCGATATCAATACGGTCATTGATGATGAGAGGAACGTTATATTTCATGCAGAGAATCTTCGACTGTCGTGCAATTTGCAAAAACTGGAGCAGGCCATCTGAAAGAGGGACGGGGAGACAAACAAACACTTCTCACTTCTAGTGTGTCGGAATTCTTTTCTCTGATCTGGACAGCGGTTACACCGCCCTGCAAGGCCTATAAGGAGGGACATGAATCAGCAAATGAAATTTCTGGTCCCGAAAGAGAAGGATGGAACCTCTTCCAAAGATTCTAGGTATTCCTTACAGTTCAAGTTAGTAAATGACGTTTCGGATTACGGGTATCATCATTCTGACCTTTCCTGGTGGTAAGAGCTCCCTGCCAGTGACAAAGTACAGAGAAAGGTCCATGAGTGTTCGGAAGGAAGTGTGACTTTACGTACAATTACATAATGATTGCACCGTGACATAGGACTCCTGCTATGGCGTTTCATTGGATACTCAATGTCCTCATGTTACATAAATAGTGACCAGTGGAAGAAACACTCCCAAGTTATCCGAGATGCTTTTACTCTCTCCATCCCTGTCAATCAGTTCTGGTCATGTGAGCCTTGACTGCTGCCCTTCGATTGCAGACATTAATTCCAGCGTCACACGCGCGTGACGAAGTTCTTCGCGTTCTTCGACCAGGTATTACCATTCTCTCTTCATCATTACCTTACATGAACGCCTGCATTCGAGAAGCTCTCCGTATCAACACCCCGATCTCATATATCGTCCCCGGGATTACCCTCGGAAAGTACTACATTTCGCCTAACACCTCACTTATATCCAACATCTATGCGGTCCACCATCATAATGACGTTTGGGGCGACTCTCACGTTTTTCGGCCCAACCGCCCCCTCGAGAAGACAGAGAAGCTCGATTCTCAAAAACGCTTGGGTTCCTTTTGCCTCCAGGCCTCGGCAGTGCCCCGCTCGTAATTTTGCGCCTTACGAGCAGCGTGCTTTAGCAGTGATGTTGTGAGTACGAGTGGTCATTACTAGCAGATTCAATTCATAAAAATGGGTTGAAGAACGCCCTATCTCCCTTTGCCCTAACGCTCCCCCACGACCTTCACATCATTTTTACAAACCGCAAGTGTTAGAAGATAACCTTTTGCACGATTACGTATGTTCACTAGCTTCACTACGCATTGTCCAGGTCATCATTACGCCAGGCAGGTCGCTGGGTACTGGTTTCATCGTCCCGTAGTTTTTTATATAGTATTATATTATATTAATACCTGTTCACAAATGTCATTTGCCATGATTCATACAGCTACATGGATGATGTGAATTTGTCTTCAGTGTAAATAACGCGAGTACCGTTCTAGCGGGAAAATGTCAGGCAATTATAATAAAACATTCTTAATGAATGGGATGCAACTATCCACATGCGACTCCAGCGCATCAAACGCTAAGCATACTCCTTCGCATTTTAGCTTCCTTCTTTTTCCTGGACCACTCCCGTTCCGGCGGAATGGGGTCCATAGCCCTCCAGTCTCCCCACATGCCCGTATTGTAGAGGCCTCTGATATTTGGAACAAGCAAGAGAGCAACGGCAAGCCAGTCACTAAACATGTGGAAAATATAGAATGTTGCTTTTTCCGAGGAAGTGTTCCCTGAGCCAGGGGACATTGACGTAAGAGAGGTCGTGCGGTGATACATGAACGCAAGTCGGAAGATCGCAGAGGATGCCTGCGCATCAAAAGGATCATTAGTATGATATCAGGGGCCAAAAACAGCATACACAGGTTCTCTTACATTACAAGCGAGGACGAGAAGAAGTAGAATGACGTGTATCGGTTTCACTTTTGGTAGCCTTCTGGCACGAATGACCAGGACTGCCACGAAAAGGATGAGAAAGAGAGCAATGCCAGAGCTTATGTATCTGAGTAGATGCAGTTTATGTAAGGCAGAAAGGTGGGTTGGTGAAGATCGAACGCACCTGCTTATCATCACCTCGTTGGCTGTGCTGGCATTATCCATTCCCCCACGGTAATGTGCGTTGCCAATTATACCAGGGACACTGGCGGCAAGGAAGGACAGGTTCAGCGTGTCCGTAAACCAACGGTAGAAGAATCGCTTTTTTGGGTCGTCATGCTGGACCATTTCATCTGATAGACGAAGTGAAGCACTGTGAAAGGGGGACAAAGGGTGCATAGAGGATGACATCGAAGGAGCAGTAGGCGAATCTTGCGAATCTACGAAATCTGCCTCTCCCTTTGTAGAGTTCACATACATGCAGCGCAGAAGCACAACGACATCATGCGCTATGGAGATGTACGACAAGGCAACCATGATTTGCATGTAAGTCGTCAATCCCGGGGATATCCTTTCTGCAGAGTTGCGGGACTGCCAAGTTCGTAGGGAGAACATAATGACTCTGGAGAGGTGACATGAGACATCCAGCGTAAGAAAAAAAAATATCCTTGTTTACCTTTCTATGGTTGTAATGATTGCGTTAATGCTCACAACGGCCCGAGAACGCTTGTTAAATAGTCGGACAACAAAGATGGGAATGAGGGAGAAATAAAGCAGCGAAAAAAGGATTGATGGTCCAAAGTCAGAAGGAAATGGAACACCGCCAACTGGAGACGGGAATTCAAATTCACTTGACATTACCCACTGCAGAGTCGTGCGACGGGGTGAGCTCCGGAGAAAAGTGGAAGTTGCGAAGAGGCAAAAAAGGATGAAGACAGAAGGGACAACCATTCGCAGTCTACGCATACAAGGAAGAGGTCAGCCATGCCAGCCTGGATATACCCCACTTGAGGCTGCGCAGCATGTGGGTGTCGCGAGTCTGACGGCTTGCCTCAACGAGGCCCAAAAATGCGGTGAAGGCTTCCCAAGCTTCCTGAACATATACACCTGCCAAATTTGGACTTTTTACGCACTGCCACAGCCACTGCATGGATGCCTGCAAGCGTCAAACGTTGCCACAAAGAAAATCTGATCATCTGATCACTTATTTCTCTTGAGAAATCATCGTCACTGGACGCAGAAGGTGTTCTGAGCCCAAGTAAGTAATAGTCTCGTTTGGAGAGAAGGCGTGGCTTTATTCTCTGCACCAGGAGGATGTCCGAGTTCGGAGTTTAAACTTTATGAACGTCCAACATAGTAATGCTGCCCCCTTCAAGTTGCAGATTATCTAAAATATCGTGACTCGCCGTATGGAATGCCGACAGCTCACCCTGTATCGAAGGAGGCACCATTTATAAGGGTATCCGAACAACTCGTAGTCCTCTTTATTCCTCCTACAATTATGACAATCAACTCACGTATCATTTTCAACCAAATCCCTCAAGGCTTGCCAAATCCTAAAACAACGATACATAGTCCATTGACCTTGATAATGTGCTATGTACGCATTCTCGTTAAGGCACTCACCTTAAGCTCCAGCCTTGATCCCTAATAACCTTATGTGCGCAATCGCATGCGGTTGAATATTTTAAGGAAACATTTCAACGTTCCCTCGGCGAGACGTGAGTCAAATGCAATATAATTTTCTGGATACTGATGCCTTTCACAGGTTGACGGGTTTCGGCGTTGCTGTAATTCTACGAAGCGAGACCTTCGTAATTCAAGCTAGCGAACCTTACGTGAACCTGTATTTATTAAACAGGTGTGAAGTAAGCTATCCTACTAGCTTTCGTGCATCACTTGCAGTACCCCAACAAGAATCGATATACAACAATGTTCCAGACCAGATGTAGGTATTTCATATCATTTCTGTCATCTGCTGAAGAGGGCATAAGTAGTATCCGGGAAACGAGGGAGGGTATAAGAACAAATAATGACAACGGTTTAACTAGTGCTACTGGTAGAAGATATGGATTATGCTACAGCGTGAAATTGAGAAGAAAAAAATGTCAGTCATTCATCGTCCTGTCATATTGCTTCTTCACAACCTGGAATGTGGTTGTGTTACTTGTGAGAATTAGCGGACCCTTGAACGCTTGTAGTGTCCGAACACGCCACAAGCTGCAGTGCAGAAGCCTATAAGTAACGCAACTAGCGCGCCAAGCGCAAGCCAGTTCGCGTTTCCCCAACTCGCGTCAATGTGATCGCTACTCAGGCGACTTTTGACGATGCCGAACAGAGACATGCTAACGACCCATGCCACCAAAGTACACAGCATGGCCAATGCAGCGAGTAAACTCATAAATACGGTGCCCGCACGATGGTATGCAGCACCGCACGATCCGAAGAGGAGAGCAAGACCGGAAAGACCCGCAGCGATTGGGTAGAGAATAAGAACGGAGGTGAGATTATGAAGGGTTGTAGTGTTGATATCTCCGGGGAGAGGGAAGTAGTAGCCAATTTGAACCTTCGAACCTGTGTAACCGAATACACCAAATGATAATTGGTTGACATTGAGAAATGACACTTTGTTCCATGTCGGTGTTGACACAGAAACCTGTCGACGACGAAATGCCCATCAGAAAGATGACAAAGCGATAAGATTAGATGGAACATACAAAGATGAGAAGGACCATTGCCGCAAAGCAGAAAAAGAGACCAGGAAGCGCGGGTGATGCTGCCATCTTGATCGTGTAAAAGCAGGGATAACGAAAGTGAAGAAAAGAGCGCTAATAAGCGGAGCAGCTTTTAACGTCCCACTACAGTGACTACTGCGGCCAAGGCTCCGCAGACCGCACTGAATCCATGACGTCAAATTCCACTGCAGTGTCAGCTGTCCTGTTCCTCGGGTAAGAATTTAATGACGTCATCTAACCAACGTTAAACGGCTCCGACTTATGTGCACACTACGCAGAGATAGTCCTTCGTTATCGCGGAATACTTGTACTACTTATCGTGCGCGTGTCCGTCGTGTCGGCAGCTTACAGTTTCAAGTGTTAATGGTAAAGATATCACCTGGGTGGAGACCGAGAAATGTAAGCACTCGAGTCTACTCTCATTTGCAATTGTCTAAATAATTCCGCGGTAGCAGCCGCGTCGACAGAGCGGTGCAATTAACGTCCCCGCTTACATAATGTTTTGTCTTGGCTTTCAGCTTCCCGCAGTGTACAGGCCGCCGCGGTCAGTGCATCTGTATCGCCAAAAGGTCTCAATATCACGGTTCCCAGTATTGCAGAGACCCATGGTACATATTTCCTACAGTGTCCCCAAACCACGGACTTATGTACTTCAACTGAAGTCTGGATTGCAGATTGACATTCTTCTGATGACTACTGCGAGAAGCAGTGGGTGGCTATTTGCATGCCCTCAACGAGTCCAATTCTGGCAACAACTTGCTTGTGGATGTACAGAAGTGGGTCGTCTATCTAGTTGCAACTTGCCGTACTACAGTAAAAATTGGACAATTGAAAGCCATTTCCCCCCTATCAGGTCTCTCTGCACACGTCGTGCCAAATCCTCATGTCTCATGGTAATCAGCATGATGTTCACTATTACCCTCAAGACTTAGTGCGCCTTCACTGGGGCTGAGCCAAGCGTCAGCTTTCTCAAAATGGTAGTGGGTCTCTGTGGTGTATTCCATGGTCCCGCTTGTGGCGACTGGGCCTTATGCTCTGCATGGGCCTGCATATCTTGCCATTGTAATACAAATTGGTCAAAATCAATGCCCTTAGTTCTAAGTGAGTCCACTAGAGACGCATTCACATTTGCATTGCTTGTGGATCTTAGAAGAATTGCTTTTAGGTTGTGGATGTGTGGAATCAATGTTTTGTCACAGTCGTCCAACAGATAAAAGTGTACGTCCTGCGCTACCAGTTGAACATCACACCCCTTGCAACTCTATTCAATTAATCCATTTCCATGCCGTTCCTCAAATTGTTCCAAAAGTAAGCCGAACCTTATATCAATCGCCATAATAGTAATCAAATCTCATCAGGTCCAATAACGAGCCCGTGACTTCATCACTGAAGCACTCCAAATCGATGCCCTATGGACTATCTTCAAGGACCAGGACGCGCGAGATTGATGTCGATCCTCTCAAACCCGTTTATCGTGGCAAGAGCCCTCTTAAAACTTCCGACATCGTGTACATCGAGCAAGCTCCAGGGATACTTAACATTCACTACAAGGAAATGTACAATCATATCTGCGACGACCAACCAAATCACGTGTACCCCGACACACATAGGGACTTATTAGACCAGTTTCCCAGTCCCCCCGGGCCACCTCCGCGGCCCTCCCGCAGCCCCTTGAGGACGAATTCACTGAATTCCCACAGAGGCACGCCACAAATTCCGTCCCAAGCTTACAACACAACTGCTCAGGTCAGGACAGGCAAGGAACGAACCATGCACCGTTCCCCTTCAGTGGCATGCTTCTCTCGTCCTACAGCCACCGCGTACCCCTCCCTTTCCGGCAAACAGCAGAGGCGTGAAGCAACCGCTACTCAAGCCATGCAAAATATATTGAATACAGGTCACAACAAGGCACCCATTTTGGGTAGCAGCCGACAGGCGGAACGTGTTCGCGCCAAATCGCAAACCGGGCCATCGTACAGCCCAGCTCCTCCTATTCCCACCACCCCGTCACCGCGTCCAATGATCTCCCGCTCTGCGCATAGCTCACGTGCCAATTTGCGCCGTGTTCCGTCGCAGATCGCCATCCCGTCCGCTGCTGCCCCAGACCATGGACAATCGTACTGGCCTCACACCGATTACCGCGAATTTTTGAAGGAGCAGGATCCGCGCGCTATCTGTGCCATGATCAATCGCTATCCTGTCGCTCCCCTCCACAGCGAGCGCTTGCCAGAGCATCTACGACCGATCCGGTTCGACATGAATGATCAGCGGCAGTTTCAGAAGACACTTAGCTACTGGATTCATATTGCTATTGCACAAGGTCGGCCTCTCGATGCGCGTGCGGATTCCGCATACCGCCGCATTCTTGAGGCGGGAAATCCATCAGGCATCGTTCCAGAGGTTGGTTCTGATTGGTCGCAGCAAGTGGAATATCGGTGATTGTAATTTGTAATTTGGGAGTGTTCTAAGGAATGACTGTCTTCCTTCTTACTACGGGAGACCAGTAGTGTTCTATTACTTGTGTATGTTTTATGTTTTATGTATATGATTTATGAAAAGAATGTATCAGCATGAACGGAGAATGTATGTTGATGAATGAATGACACTGGTTGAAAGGACCTCATTTTCTGGTGGATTCTTATGCAGTTCGCAAAATTTTGCAAACGTTAATTTTTCCATTGCAAGCTCCTATCACCAAATACGCTTAACCATTGTATATCGAGTCAACTCTTCCAGCGGTACCCGCTTCTTGTCACCACTATGTGTACGCCCCTCACCCATCTCACCGACTCGTGAAGCATCGTCTCTCCAATCATCCACCATTTTCTTGAGCTGTTTATTGTACTCGCGTTCCTCCTTACCTTCCCCTATCGGATCTCGCCCAAAGTCGTTGATGGTATCCGCGACAGCACGAGCTTCCATGCCTGCTCGGCGGCGCGATGCGTATGATATGAGATTCACGCCCAGAAGGATTTTCAAAGCGAGAAAACTAGACAGGGTAGTTAGGCTCTGGAGCAGTTAATCGACTTAGAGCCTACCATAACCAAAATGCCACCCCCATCACCGCCCACTTGAGCAAATGCACGACCTCAGCATGAGACATGTTCAAGAGGGCATCCCAACCCCACTCGTCGTCAAAGCGAAGAGAGAAGAAAAGAGTCAAGGATTGTAGGCCAACTAGAATAACGACAAGTACAAGTGGAAGTGAGGCAAAGCCAAGTCGCCGAGCCACTAATGGTGATTGGTCAACATAGCTATGCTACATTCCGTTAGCAAACAAAATCACCAGTCAAAACCAAACATCAAACCTTCCGAACACCCAAACGTCCCATAGCACTGCCACTAGCTAAATCACGACAGAGCACATCTGTGTATCGTTCATACACAGATGGCCGAATGTGATTAAACTTCGTGATAAATGCATGCTTCAGCCAGTCCACGAGTATCTCAGATGCCATCACTGTCACCACAGGCTGATCGAACTATGTAAGCGGGATCTAAAGGCAGTATCTCAGCAACCTACATAGGATATTGTCCATATGACATTGTTGCCTATGAGCCAGCCAAAGCTCTTCGGAAGAACAAATCCCCCCGTGAAATCGAATTCAGATCCGCTCAGCTCGATGAGATTACGGAACGCAACAATGAGCAGCATGAGTGAGAGTGAGAATCGTTCCACGATATCCGCGCATGTGATCTGAAACAGATTGTCTTTTTCAAACTTCTTGAAAACACTCCCTTTAATCTCGACAAACTGATTCGAGACGAGAAGAGTCAGGAGGGCATGGTCATAGGAATTGACAGCCACATTGAGAGACAGCAATTGATAAATCATCACCAGTGCGTGGGAAACTGGAGGCGCAGGTCAGGGTCAAGAACACGATAGAAGGTCCTATCAAAGAGACTGACCAACGTAGAAGATTGCGAGCCCGAAAAATGCGAATGGACGAAGCGTATTGGATGTGAAAGGCACTCTGCGAGAAAGTACCTCAAGCGTTGAGCGGGAGAATAGGCAGTCAAGGATATCCTGCCCTATTGAGGCGCACAAACGGTCTGCGATCTACAAGTATATAAAAAACTGCAATACGCATCGCTTGAATTGACGAAAGCACAATGTTTGCATACCTCCAATGCGTTGAATATTACATATAGTTTGATAGTATCTTGTCCGCGTATGGAGTGATAGATCTTACTGGCGTCCGTGAGTGGAATTAACACCATGATAGAGATCACGAGAAGCATCATTCGAAGGATGTCAGCTTTCTGTGATGGTGGGAGATGCGATTTGGAGAGGGTGAAGAAATTCAGAAACAACCGGATGACCGCTAGCGTGAACCGGATGGGCAGTATGGTAAATTGATAGAGGAACGAGTCTAAACAAAGTATGAAGCCGAAGCCAATGATCTGCATTCGTTGAGCATCGTTGTGGCGCTCAAAGAAACTCAAGATACGCACTTTTTCCGTTGCTAGAGGAATACTCAAGAAATTACTCACCCTCTCCCATTTCAACTCTTGGTGGGAATCAAAGTCTGTCGCAAGAAGTTCTTCCCGTAGGTAATCCCATAAAGAAAATAGCGGCTGATTTTGCTCTAACTCTTGACCTCGGACTATTGGAGGGGGAGAGGCAGGCGGAGACGGTAGGATAGGAGTCGGAGGGAGTGATGCATAGGTCAACGGATGGACTTCAAGCTCAGGACATAACATCCTCTCTGAGTCAGGGCTACGGTCGCCGAGCGGTACATGTCTTGAGATTTTATCTTTTATATCAGAACTGTGAATGGCATCATCGTCAAAGTCGACGGAGGAGGACCTCCTGCGGCGACTACGGGAAACTGATGTAGATATTGGTGATAACTGTGCATTCCAAGTTGGACCAATGGACGCAGAAGAGAAGCGTCTTCTGGAGCGTCGTGGAGAGATGGCCATACGTCGTCGCAGAAAATGGTTGCAGACTGAAGTTACACTTATGTCATGTGTTCCGGTCGTTGGTTTACGTATGCGTATACCGAATTGGATATTTATGGTCATCGATGCGGTTAATATCTTTGGATGATCCCCCACTAGGCCTCACTCCTTCAGGCATGCAACAAAAGCCATTTGTGATGCATAATGTAGGGCATATGGAGAGGAACTCTTCGGCGTTTCGTCCTAGTCATAGCATCCAATCTCAGGATGGGTCTCAGGCTGCCAGTGGTTCACACAGCGGTACGTCTAACAGACCCTGCTAAACAGACTCAGATCTTGTCTGACAGTTTCTGACACATCATAGGCATCACCACACCCCCCGAGCTCATACATCACATACTTGCATATTTGGGAAATGCAGATTTGGTCAACACAGCAATTGTAAATCCAACTTTCCGCGGCGTTTCCCAGCGTATGATCTACAGAAATGTCGAGCCTACCGAGAACATGGTTATACCGTGCCTCAGATGCCTCGCATCATATCCGCATCTAGCTTCTTGCACTCGTGCGCTGGTTTTGTCTGATGTTACTCGGCCTTATGACGTCTTCTCCAATTATTTCAACCTACTTCGTCGCGCCTTATTAAACGCTTCGTCTCTCATGGACCTCACGCTTCTCCTCGACGGCCACTACGCAAAATATCTCCATGGATGTTCTTTTCGACTTCGTTCTTTGACTACAACGCTCGCTTGGGACTGTGACTTCATTAAATGGATGTCAGAGCAGACAGAGCTGCAGAATGCAATGTTTGGCGGTAGATTCGCGCGGGACACGATTCTACCTTGCGACATTCTCCCAAAGCTTACAAGGGTCTCTTCATCCCCTTTGATATTGGCCGCGGTGGTCCCAAATCGTAAAATCAAGGAAGTGGAAATATGTTTAGTCCAGCATGAACTCTTCAAAGATGATATCCTCAATACTGCGTCGAACATCCTTTCCTATTCCACCGGTCCATTGACCGCCCTACAGATCATCACCTACCTGAGTAACACACAGGATGCACTTGCGGCCTTGATGACGATTCCAAAAAATTTGCCCACGTTGGATTCATTTGCATTTTGCTCAAGTCATGGAGCAATCACCCAGGTGCGCAATCTCTTACCTTCTTGCAGCATTCACTCCAATCATCTATACAGGAGCTCCTTGATGCCTTTCCTGATGTCCTCTCTGGCTTTAAGTGCCTCAGGTCACTGACACTGATGTCGCGAAATAAATCCGATGCGCTTCACGATAAAATTTTTACCGCTAACCTCGCGTCAAAGTGGCACAAATTATGTCCCTCTCTGCAAAGCGTCTCTCTTGCGGGGTCTATATGGTTGCATAACTCCCGGCATGGTTGGGTAACGTTGGGGGATCTTGAGCGTCTCCTGCGAGAACGTCAGGGGAGGCTTCTGTCCCGTGAGAAGTACTGGAAAGAGGTGGACCCAAAGACGCTTTCGCTTGAGGAAGTGAAGAAAAGGACAGAAGAGGACCAAGAGGAAGTTGAGCATGGCAACCGGATGCAGCGGCAGATGGACATGCTTCAAGACAGTCTCCTCCAATTCGGTGGCCCTTGATTTATCTTTAATGTTTTTATAGTACGTTCTGAAGGGTATTCCGTGATTGTAGGATAATTAATCAAATCATTAGTGAAGTTAGCGTCCGACCGGATGAAATGTCCGATTCGACAGAAGTATCAGTAATGTACCCCCATTTCCTCCTGGTCACTTCGGCGCAGACAGGATGCCAACGTACTGTGGAGGACAAGTCGCGGCCTCCCGTGGTGTTTACTTCATCAGACCATTATAATTGAATGGTCACGCACACGTCCATGACATCTCGTCGTACGATATCTTCCCCAGCCTGATCAATCATAATAAGAGAATAGATAGCGCGGGAAACCTACTTACTTTCAGGACCGCAAACATAACGATTATGTTCGCCACAGAAACAACCGGAGGAAGTAACTTCAGCATGACATGTTAAATTGAATTAAGGATAGTCCTCGCGCAAATCATGGTAGTCATTTATCGCACACCGCCCTATAAAAGACGACCGTCATTATACGGTTGGAAGCTATGTACCTACTAGCAGTCAGACTAGTCTTGATATTTCTTGAACACCGTTAAAGATATCAACGCTTGTCATTGGGGAAATAATGTCAAGATGGGTCTACGGGAAGATATCCTTACATAGATCGTAGATGCTAGAACGCCATGTGTATTGAATATTGAATAGCGAAGGAGATTCAGGGGCATTCTCGAAGTCACGGGTTACACAGTTACTAGACGCGTTTTCGTGTTTCTTAGTCATCATGCAATGTCTTCTCCGTTTCTCCTTCGGAGGGCATTCTCTACAAGCATCAGATGTTCTTACAGGACTAAGAAAATTCCGGAGGATATCATCACGAATACCCTTGCGACACAGGAAAGGAAACGCAGACTTCCCAAGAATATTCAAGACATTGAGGAAATCAAGCCTCAGGCTGAATCCCAAAGCGCCTTGACTCCGAAAGTTGACCGCAGGCGCAAAAGAGGTGAAGTATCACTCCCGGACAACAGGCTCGACTTGCCCCCGCTTTCTAAATGGATAGACTACTTTCCCACTACCGGTATAGCGTTGAAGGGTCGTATTTCCCTAGCCAATCCCGAGACGGCAGCACTAGTCGCAGATTCGTTCGTTCCGAATGGTTCAAGGGATAAAGTTATTATAGAAGCGTATCCTGGTGAGGATACCGATATTCTAAACTCTATATATTAGTGCTTACAGATCTCACAAAGGACCTGGTGCACTAACTCGTGCTTTGATGCAGTTGCCGAAGGAACGAATCCGGAAAATTATCGTGCTCGAAGATACAGAACATTACCTCAACTTCCTGAACGTGCGCAATGCACCTCACCAAATTTTGATTAAGCTAACAGTCTTCGGTAGCCGCTGCAAGAAGTGGACCCTCGGGTACAAGTTTTACCAATGAATGGCTTTTTATGGGACACCTATCATCAACTAGAGGTCCAAGGCTTTTTAGACGATGTGGAAACTACTCCTTGGAGTCAGTCAAACCCGTATCTACACTTCATTTCGCACCTTCCTATGGATGTCCTGGGCGAACAGCTCATAGCACAACTGCTCCGTTGTGCACCAGCACAGTCCTGGTTGTTTAAATATGGACGTGTTCCAATGAGTTATTTGATGCATGAGTGGGTGTGGGATGTAGGATTTTCATTCCGCAGGCTAACTCTTCATATCTGACACAATTAACAGCGTATTTCGGCCTCCACTGAGGTTCTTGCTCGGTGCAAATTGAGCGTCATTGCACAGGCAGTTTCTGAGTTCAATCTCTCCATTGTTCCACAGCTGCTTTTACCGTATGATGACCACTTTTACCCTGCGGGGATCAAACCTACATACTCCTCGAAGGCTGAAAATAGGCGCAGAGGTACCCCATTCGTAGCAGGTACACTCAGACCATTAGAACATCAGGTACTCGCAAGAGTTCTTATACATTTACGTGACTGATGATGTGCACAGATTATTCAATCAGATATGCTGGACAAATGGGATTACTGCCTACGGAAACTCTTCGTGCTGAAGTCGACCCCTTTGAAAAACGCCATTGGGTATGCTCATTGTTCGTTTTTCAGGAAACATTCACGAACGTTTCTTTAGTCATCTAGCACCCGGAGCGGATGTTCTCAAGTCCTACCTCACGAGCGATGATGTTCCAGCCGAGCAGAGGACCGATATGATGAGGATCATCAGGAAGTTGGACGTGGAGGACTGGGCTGCTGTCGTTCACGCCTTCGACCGGTGGCCCTTTGCACCCGAGGTAGGTTTCAGTATCTCGACATCTGAGTTTGCTAATACGCAACTTGCCTGCAGGATCTTTTGGTCACCGATTCATTCAGCAGAGACGAACGTATATAGGTTTCGTGGGTCATGTCTTGCGGATGCATCTATGCCTTTGTCGTAAGAATTAATTATCCTCGCTCGGAATGAGGGCATGTATGTCCAAGCCCAAGCACACGCACCCCTACTTGTGGAAGGGGTTCATATCTCGCTGTACTTGCACTGTATAATTTGCTGGTGTAGATTGACAATTTGATGACACATAAAAAGGACAACATTAGTTCCCACGCTCCGGTTCATTTCATGCGCGTAGCCATAGGCAAGTAACAATTAGAAGATATACCAGGTCGACACAGTGCCATCCCAGCTGTACGCTGATACCCAACATCTCCCTCAGGTGCGCATTATTCTGATGCAGTGAAATTTGAACTTTATAAGTCCACATCTGCAGGCCGTCCAACTTTCTTTTTTACGAGTTCTCCATCTTTCTACGAATGCTACGATGCTACCTGGAATACAGCTCGCTGGTCCCTTGCGTACCACAATCAATGCACTCATAGCTGCAGTTAACAGACTCGATAAATCACTCTCACCCGCAGATACAATCTCCAAGTTTCGTGCTCATACATTCACCTTCAAAGACTCGATATACGTCCTGCATCTACTCTCTGCCCTGTTTTGGCTTACCCTCATGGAAGTCCCACCATTTCCATATAAACTTGCCATTCCTGTTCTGTATGCAATCGCTCTCCTCATCCCCTTCACCTCTCAGTTTTTCGTTCCCGCAACTCCCGTTTTCTCCTGGGTCATTATGTTCTATTCAAATCAGTTTTTGTCCGCAGACTATCGACCAGCCGTCCACGTCGTCCTCTTGCCCACACTCGAGTCCGTACTGTACGGCGCGAACATCAGCGATATCCTGACGCGCTTCACCCACCCCATTCTCGACATCATCGCTTGGCTTCCTTACGGAGTTATCCACTACACCTTCCCGCTTATTCTTGCTGCATTCCTTTGGCTCTTCCGCCCCCCTGCCCTGCGTGTTTTCGCCCAGGCATTTGGATACCAGAACTGCATCGGCGTATTCACCCAGATCGTCCTCCCCTGCGCAGCCCCCTGGTACGAGATCATATACGGGCTTACTCCCGCCGCGTACGGGACACCAGGGTCTGCAGGTGGTTTAGGAAGGATCGACGACCTCTTCGGCGGTGAAGGCTACAAACGCACCTTCGCAAGCTCCCCGCTCGTATTTGGCGCATTTCCGAGCTTGCATGCAGCCTGGGTCACTCTCGAGGCCCTTTTCCTGAGCGCATTGTGGCCAGGCTGCGCAAAGTGGGCTTGGGGTTATGCGGCGGTGCTGTACTGGAGCACGATGTATCTGAGTCATCATTATCTCATCGACGTCGTGGGCGGAGCATGTCTTGCGACAGCGTGCTTCTACTTCTTTGTGCCTGAAGAGCTGCGCAATGGGAATGCGAACGGGGCAGCGGATAAGTACGAGCGGTATGACCTTGAGGGGAGGAGGGGTGGCTTTGGAGTGGGCATGGAAGAGTTCGCGAGCGATTCGACATTAAGCGATGAAGAAGAGACGCCGATTGCGTACCGCTCACCGAATCTTGCGAATGCTCAAGGGAAGAAGGGGAGGGGGCACAGGCATACGGCTAGCATTGCGAGTCTCATCAGGGCTGACGAAAGAGCCGGGGAAGATGGGTGGAGTCCAATCACGGGAGGAGGATTCATGTTCCCACCTGAAGGCAGAAGGTAGATATGAGACTCGGCGGTACGAGATACTACCAGAGTTTCATAGTCGTCGGAGAATGTGGAAAGGTGATAGAGTAGTAGAGCTTCACGATACGAGAATTCCAATAGGAATAGAGTGGATTCAAAACTCCCTAATGATTAACATATTCTAAGTCTACTTGAGTACTCTACTGGTGTGGCTACGTATAAAGGCGTCGCGGCCAAGTAGCTCTTTGTTAGCGCCGCCTTGACTTCGACAAAGGTTATCGTTTGCCTTTGACGTATCGAGGTAACAAACATTAGATTGGTTGGTAACGAGCGCAGTCAAAGGTAATGTACATGTTAATGTGAATTCTCAAGGAATGTGATACACACCACACAGGTCGCATGGACGAGTCTGGCGCCCTCGTCCTCTGTAGGCTGGTCCTTGGTACCCTCGCCCGCGTGGCGAATGAGTCCCACAACCTCCCATGTAAACGACCGGTGGCGTCTGTACCGGCACGTCATGCAACTTGACCACAATCTCCGAAAGGAGAGAAGCTGAAATATACAGGCCCAAATACGGGCGAACCCTAGTTCTTCTGTTCTACTAAAGCCCACATATAATAAACACCTAAACTTCGGTATGGTGCCCAAGATGCAGTCAAATCCTCCATTTCCTTCGGCGTAAGGAGTGCTCCTCTTCGAAGGGCTTTCGTGAGGAAAAGCCCGCAAGGGAAAAGCCAAAGACGACATACTTGATTTTCTTTCGTTCAAGCCTTGCTTTCAGAATCGGAACGCTCAGACCGTCTGGAAGAGGTTCTGTATTCATCGGGTCCATGTCGAGTGTCTTGTTAATCGAAGGAGTGAACGGTTCAGGCATTGCAGGAATCGATGGCACAGGTGGAACGGAGGACTGATTCGTAGAGCCAGTTTGTGCTTGCGATTGAGACGCTGAACCAAATGTGGGCAACTTATCATTATCTATTTCCGCAATTGTCAGCTGAGAGTCAGCGGTTATCTTTGGTGCGGGTGTTGGTGGTGGTCCCATTGTGCTAGTATTTGCTTTTTCCGTTGTGGTAGTGTCGTGTTCGGCGCTGCTTAGTTTTTGTGGTGAAAGCATGAACGGGTGTTTAGACGAGTGACGCGAGAGGAACCAACGCAGCATTCCTCGCTGGATACCGAGGTCACCTACTGGGAGGATGTTTGGACGGCGGAGGGAGAAAATGGCGAACATGTCAACTGCGTAGGAATTATGAAATATTCTTGGACAAGATCCAACATAACACTCACCAGTCCACTGGACAACAACAAAGCGAGACGTCAATAGAGCGCAAAACGATGAGTCGTATAAGCTACATACCCGTCCGATCCCTCGCACTTCTATAAGCATATCAGCAAGTGTTTCATCATCTGCAGCAAGCAGCTTTTCCGTTGAAAGCCTCCCATCCGCAAATCGCGTGGCGAGGTCTTTTACTGAGAAATTACAGCTTAGGCTTATAGGGATTTCTACTGAAATCGATGAAGATACTGACCATACTCGGCTTTGCGTGTACTGAGACCAGCAGACTTGAGTGTTACAACATCTGTATTGGCAACTTGATGAGGAGTTGGGAAGAAATCCATTTGAGATTTTGATGCACTGTATAACGAGCATGAACGCCGTGGAAAGACTGATGCAGGCAGACGCGGAATGGTCCTGGAAATTAGACTTACGAGTAATCCGCTACCTTTTCAGGTAATGATGGGTAATACAAACGAATAAACTTATGATTGATCGACCGGGCTGCTAGCCATGAAATTTGCTGAGCACTGGAAGATGAACACTCAGTCCAGTGTCCTCACTTAAGGTGGACAGTATTCTCACAGAATTGATTCTACCAATGCCCTATGAGATATATCAGCATTTTATTTCACCAAATCAAACGATATTATGCTCACCGGAATGGATGGACCTGTTCAAGGAACTCGAAAGGCTTACATCTGAGCTTTGCGAATACATCTTCAAAGCGGTGGTCAGCGCGAATGAGATGCGCCTTAGCCTCTTCAAACGAGAATGTCAACACCGCAGGAACGAGAGTTTCCTTCTCTGGCGTATTCTGCAGGGGGCTCGGAGGTGGGGGAATGAAGGCGACCGATGTGAGCGGTGTCGCAACAGCGGTTTCATCGGAAGGGTTTGATGACTTCTTTGTGCGAGGTGCCTTCTTGGATGCTGTGAGCTCGTCAGCGGCTTTGCGCTTGCCAGACTTGACTGCTGACGCCGCCGCTGTTGTTTTGTTGCTCCCCCTCACTGGCGTAGATAGAGCCGACCGAGTAGCTGACCGCGTTACAGGCATGATAAATGGAAGCGTGGATCGTTGTCCAATTTGTGGAGAAGATGCAAGTCTAAAGAACTTTAAGAATTCCAGTCTCATGCATTCGAGTGTTAAGCTAGTACCACTCCGGTGGACAGACCCCGATCGTGTCTTTCCTTTTCCAGACTAAATACATTTTATCACGCCAGCGCATGCGGCACCGCGCCACCAGTCGCGCCACTGGGTCGGCCATTCGGTTATGCGAGCCCGGCTAGATCTGCTGCGCCATCTAGGAGATCCGGTACTTAAGCACAATCGATTGTAACGTTGATTCGTTTCTTACACAACCACCTCGACTTGATCAAACACTATAACTCCTCATTTTGAACAATGCAGAGTGCGTAGCCTACTACATACCAGCCAAAGAATGCCCACTCTGAGGCTTATCTCTATCGTCAGAATTCATCGTTACTCTCAACGACGGCGTAAGCTACGACACTGTCAAGCGACAAGTCGAGGAACAAGGTAGGCTGGTTGATTCATCCATAACATCTTCCTTTGATAAGTCATCGGCAGGTGGAAGCATCGTAGATGATTCTATGAGGAATCTCGGCGTTCGTTCCTCCTGCTCCAGATCTTCCAGTAACTGACAGACATAATTCATCTAGATGATGACCATCCAGATCCCTGACTCAGGCGCTAAGCAACTGCAGTCATTCGCTGCCGAATTTATACTCGGTGTGTCATCTAGTCTATGCACACAACAAACACGTTACTCATTTATACTCTGTTTCAGAGCCTGACCAACAGGTTTCGACCCAAGCGGCATTGTAGGGTGTGAATGCATAGCCTAGACACGGATATGCGCAGTTGCCGTTCCATGTAGGATATAGATGCACGGAGACAGACCTGTACATTTGAATGCTCAATATGTGGAAAGAATGTAAGGAAGCGATCGTATTATGATAAACTTTCCCCAAGTGCCAACAATAACGTTCAACTTGTGCTGAGGTATTACTTAGTGCATGGATTGCAGGGATGGTAAGATAGTAGTCCTGTCGTGGAAGGAATGTAACGAATGCCAGATATGTAGGTAACGAGTGTAGTACGTAAGAGTATGGTAGGTCCAGACAACAACTGAGTGTCTCCCAAGGTGCAAATATAAACATGGAATGCGGGTATTCAGACGGCGATGACAGACCAGGGAGAATCGTGATGGGTCGTGATAAGAAAGATAGCAAAGACAATCATTAAAGGGCAAGGGAATCCGCATCTCTAGGGACATCCGCAGAGGGTTTGTGGACTTCAAGGTCGATAGAAGGTTTACCTTCGTTTGACGCAGGAGAACTTACTACCAACTCTGGTAGAACAGGAGGTTCATTTGATATCACATGTCGTCCCTCTTCCTCGCCAGTTTCGCCGGTATATGCAGATGAGGCACGAGGCACATCCATGGAAGGCTTCGACGTGGCAATTGTGCCGGGTCTCGACGCAGTGGGCGCGAGGTTTGCACCCGGGCCAACTACAATAGTTGCAGGAGGGTCAGGGAAATCCCATGGACGAGGAACCATCGCTGCTGGCATGACCCTGAGATACACAATAAGAAATCAAGTTATCACTAGATATGCCTTGAATAACATACCAGGTAGCGCAGCAGACAACTCCCTTGCCCTTATCGACTGCTTTGATCATGCGCCACTCAGTTTGTACAAACTGAGCCACATAGCGAATGAATGGCAATACTTCTCGGACTCCAGGGCTGATTATTGACAATGCAGTCAACAAATTGAGCAAGGTTGTGCCTGGAGAGGCCACTACATCAAGGTGCTTTATTGTGGGCTCTGGCATGCAGACTTCAAAACCCCACCAATCTAGTAACAATCAACCAGTTAGGACTCGGACATTACAAAGTAAATAAAAATACCCACACGTCAGAACAGAAATGCGATCTGTGGGCACAATGACACCCTTGTGATCCGGTAGAATCGCATTGCTCGTCGCATAACCAAACGCAAGTAACTGCGGCGTTATTTGCTGAAGGCCTTCAAGGATAGCTTCAGCACTGGGAACGGCACCTGCGAAGAGCCCCGGAGATGATGCTGGTGCACCGAAACCCATGTCAGGGGCAGCGAGAAGGTCAACAATGTGAACATCGACTAGAGCAGTGGATAATGCCGCCACTGATGAAGTAGCAACCGAGCCAAGCTGCGCGAAGTACTGCTCATAGGCCTCTTTGTCCGTCGAGTCAAGACACACCGCATGGATTGGCCCAGTGCCACTGGTGCCTTTATCTGTTGAAGACATGACACGCAGATGGTTGATGACTTTGCTAGCGGATTTTGGCTCTAGCAGCTGCGCTTTGACACGCGCCAGGTCAGATTTGGAGATGGGTTTTGACTTCTTTCCTTTGGCATCCACAGCTACTTCATGGTCACCTACAATGACGGAACGAACCGTCATTGCGGTGTCCTTGGCACGCTTATTAGAGATCCTGGACTGCAGAGCGCGTACAGTGAATGCCTTGCTCGCACGTGCTTTTTTCTCTTTTTCACGCGCCTCAGAAAGTACGTGGGGCTGTGTGTGAATGGATACGGAGTGCTGGGAAGGCTTGCGCTCCGGCTGGCTAAGCTTTGATTCGGGGCGCAAGAAAGTAAACGAACGGAAAGAGAAGCGGCGAGGATCCTTCCTAGACTTAGCATTGGGATAAGGGTTCGCATCTTGCACTTCAGGGGAGGGTGTGCTTGTGGATTCTGCAACAGGTCCTTGACCAGGGCTAGGAGGTACTAAAAGCGACTGCACAGGCGTGTGCGAGCGGCTGGGTGCTTGGGAAGTAGTATGGCCAGCGTTCGAGGGCGCCCCATAGGCATCTGTATTAGAGGATTTCGAGGGAGAAATACTCAGGGAAGAGGATGAGTTGGCTGAATGGATGGAAGCGATTTCTGCGGTTGCAGACGCCTCTGGCACGGACTCTACGTTGGCGGTTTCAGAAGGAGCTGTGGTGGCAGCTTCATCTGGCTTCTCGACTTTGGCTGACTCTGCAGCAGTCGCGACCGAAACGCGAAGACCAGCAGACTTGAGGAAGGTCAGCATTGTGCGACAATGTACTCACGCTGGAAGACAACTTGAAGGAGGTGGAAAAAAACAACGAAAATCGAGCTGAAGAGTAAGAGTGGGACCCTATGTCACGTAACTTAACTTAAGTAGCTCCGGGCAAAGTGGCCAGCTTCTTCGTGAGAAACATTGAGCGAGGCTTGAATTGCTTTGCTCACTCAGAATAGGACTCAAGGACTATATAGCCCGGCACTTGGTGAGCATCTGATCTCCCTGTGGCAGAAGGCGCTGACAGTGTCAAGGCTGAGAGAATCTATGAAAAGAAAGTTCTCAGTGATCAACGTTGCAACATTCGTTCCCACTTCAAGACATGTAAGTACATGTACAAAGTGATCGACCGACAGTAGCGCGTAAATGGAAACCGGCCCCTCAAAGGGGGGTCAGCTTACTTGCTGAAGTAAGCATTCTGACCGTGGGATCAATTGTTGTCGCTGCTCTTCCGCATCATCGGGGACATCATTGAGCTCAACTTTTTCCCTCTGACCACCATGTCGCTCGGTCTTCTCAGAGCTCCAGGTAAATACAAGTTTTAAATAATACCTTTACAACTCACGAGTTCCTTCTACAGTTACCAGTGCCTGCAAGTCAGCAGCACTTCGACCCATGGTCGGGATTTATGGTATGTTCCATCAGTTAATTATTTGGGAACCCTTTCTTAGCATTTCCACTGCAGCTGCTCGTTCTGTACACACGTCAAAGTCCGCACAAGCCCCTGAAACTATACCCACGTCGACCACCTCTCCCTCTGAGCCCATCACAACCTTGGCGATGCGCGGCTCAAACCAGCTAAGCCTCGAGCAGCCCCAGAACAAGGCTGGTGAGTGTACCTACTATACTTTCCATTGAGTAGGCTTACTTGAAATGTACATGTAATAGAATACGTCCTGTCAACACTAGACAAGGTTGTCAACTGGGCACGCCAGGGTTCAATATGGCCCATGACTTTCGGTCTCGCATGTTGCGCTGTCGAGATGATGCACATGGCTGCTGCTCGCTATGACCAGGATCGTCTCGGTGTCGTTTTCCGTGCATCTCCGCGTCAATCTGATGTTATGATTGTGGCTGGTACCCTCACAAACAAAATGGCCCCTGCTCTTCGTAAAGTCTACGACCAAATGCCCGAGCCAAGATGGGTAGTGTCCATGGGATCTTGCGCCAATGGTGGCGGCTACTACCACTACTCATATGCTGTTGTCCGAGGTTGTGATCGTAAGTGTTCCCCACGTTCAAAGGAAGCTTAGTTAACCTCCTTCTGATTAGGTATTGTGCCCGTGGATATCTACGTACCAGGGTGCCCACCAACTGCCGAAGCATTATTGTATGGTATGTTGCAACTTCAGCGTAAAATGAGAAGAAACAGGAAAAGTGTGCTCTGGTGGGTTCTACTCTCATGTGCGTCGTGAACAACGCTCATGGCTGCATCCAGGTACCGCAAGTGAGGTGGTTTGCGCGAGCCTGGCTTTAGGGCAGCATACATAGATTGGTATCTTCATCTGCATGTTTCACAATAGCTCGATGGCAGGCATGTTTCACCTTCAAACAAAGTTCATCTTATGGCTTCTCACTACCTGTGACATATCTATCTTAACTTATCGCGGACGGATCACCCTGAAGCGGTGACTTGTATCTTCGTGGGTGATGCAGGATGAATTCCTGTGCGACTGTGGATAACCTTCACTCGATCTCACTCGCACACTTCATTGGCTGCCTAAGACCACATATTCTGTAACAGAGCCAAGGTCGCGGTAACACGAGATACTCGTAAACCAAGCCGACGGCAGGACATTTGCCGTTTTCAGTCATGTGTATCACTTGTCATAGCAGAAGGGTTCATCAATATACGGGATGCCTCACTTCCAGCGGAAGATGAAGAGGAGAAAGGAAGGCGCAATTTGGTGACTGGTCAGTGTTAGCATACCAAAACTCATCTTAGTGCTCAATCTAATACAACAGGGTGCAAAAGACCGTAAGGATATACTCTTGTTGGAAGGCGGCGGCGTGTTTGTGATGGCAAACAGGAAGTGCGCCCACAGTTCATGTGGATTCTCCCGCGAAATGCATGACAAGTTAGACGTTCTCTCACTTGCACTATTAATTAAGAAATGCGATACATTACTGCGACATCCGCATGCTTCGTATTACGAGTGTTCACTTACTGCATCTGGTCTATTAGATAACTGTCCTTCCATGCCATTATCAAGCGCTCGCTTGTGAATCTGCAGCAGTTGGCTTTATCATCTATCAACGATTGGTGGATATCAGTGATCAACCGGAGCTAACCATGTAGGCTCTGTCCGGACTCCGTTTCTTTGTGTCATTAGCTCACCTTGATCCTCTTTAGCATGCATCTTTTGCACACTACAGCCAAGAAGCTGGAAGGATTTGTCGATCCCCCAGAATATGCGATTCTCTCGCATCGATGGCGAGAGGAGGAAGTCCTGTTCGCAGACATCCATCAGCAGGGTGCGATACACATGAAGGGTTATGCCAAGATCCGAGGATGTTGTGAACAGGCGCGACGCGATGGGTATCAATACGTCTGGATCGATGCTTGCTGCATCGACAAGAACAGCAGTGCAGCACTTGCAGAAGCCATCAATTCCATGTACATGTGGTATGAGAATGCCCAGGTGTGCTATGCGTATCTGGACGATGTGACCGATAACGAAGATCCGGGAACCGAGTCTGCATTTGCGAAAAGTGAATGGTTCACGAGAGGGTGGACTTTACAAGAGCTCATCGCACCCAGCAGCCTCTTCTTCTTCGACACCCATTGGAGAGAGATTGGGAGCAAAATCAGCTTAGCTAGGCTCCTCTCGTTCGTTACGGGGGTGCATACCAACGTGTTAACACGCGTAGATGTCGCATCCTTCAGCATTGCAACCAAGATGTCGTGGGCTGCAGGGAGGAAGACAACTCGACCAGAAGACAGAGCCTACTCCCTCATGGGAATATTCAAGGTCCACATGCCTGTTATCTACGGAGATGGGGAGAAAAAGGCGTTCTTCAGACTGCAGTTGGAAATTACGCGTCACTCGCATGACCAGAGCATTTTCGCTTGGATGGCGCCTCACACGGATAGCACTCGGAGTTGGCCTTTTGCATTATGGGTTGATGACTTTGCCAAATCAAGCAATGTCCAAGACGTGCCTTCCGACCAATGGATACATTACAGTCAACAATTCATTAGCCAAGAATCAGATGTCATCCCCAGGCTTGACTTTTCTGCCACCAACGATGGCTTGGACATAAGCCTTCCCTTACTTCATCTGGTCGATGACAAGTACATCGCTCTCCTGAGCTGCCGGCGACGCACAAGCGAAGGAAAGCGCCCCTTCATCGGTATTCGTCTTCAGAGGTCGATGCCTAAAGCCGAACGTTACGAAAGGATAGCTGCCCATATTCTCGAGGACATTTTCGACCCAGCCGGCAAATTCACATTCAAAAACATACACATCGCATTCCCATTATCTGAGTCAACTTTTATTCCTTTCACACACACCTTCACGGTGCTCTTCATTCAAAACATTGGGATGAACGAGCACGGCTTCTCCATGATGGATGCGGAGATGGCCCCTTCGTGTAACCTGCAGCGGCGCGATAGTAATATCGTCCTGAAGATGTTGAGACCATTACCACTTGTAGATTCTTCATGGTTGGCATCGTTGACCTATCATAATCCAACGACGGAGGAAAAATTTGTCGTCACTGTTGGGGTTTCATGGGTTGCACCGGATGGAGGCCCGTGGGTCCAAGTCACCTCAGAAAAGCCTCATACAATCGATGAACAGCTTAAGGTCGACTGGACTTCTTACCAGCTCAGTGCAGGCAGGAAGGTGGCGGTGTCGGTGAAGAAGGGCGGTAATGCTTCAGCACGCGAGAAGCGTTCTTCAATGGCCGAACGATATTCAGTCAATATCACAGTCTATGGCAAGTAGTCTTCCCTAGGCAGACTAAATAGAAGGAAGACAGGGTCATTCCTTCATTATTTTCACTGGATCCGGAAGGAAGTTAGGACGAGTGGCCAGCGACTGGCGGTGAATCTGAATCACCCGCGGGACTGTGTATAGTAATTAGAGATTTAAGACATGCAGTAATATAGCCAACTGAGTATACATACTTGCTTGATTCATCTGGAAAAAAATGACCTCATTGGCAGCACGCGTTCAAGTCCAGGTTCACTCCTCTGTGGTTTCGCAACTACTGAACAGCCACTTTCCATTCAATCCGTGTCGATGCAGTGCAGTCAACCGCAAACATTGTTCGATGGGTTGTCAATTTCCTAAGCTGGCCGTCACATCTCCCGAACGACCCAAGGATAAGCCTGCTCTATCTAGAGTACACAAACGATGAGACGCAATGGGTTCAGAAGGGGAAATCTTTTCGCCTGCAGGAGACTGCATTATAAAGCTCCTGGCCAACTCCTGCCTGTGGGCATGTTGCACAATCATCTGTTGACGCACACGTGTTGCTACACATGATTCCGCGCTTTTCGCGGCATGATTGCTCGACAAACGGACAATCTGTGTCTGATACGTACATCCGATAATGAAGGTTGTGAGATTGGAAGGTGATTGCGGATAAAGCCGGTCGCAAGAACTGACCATGTTCAGCATCATGTTGGAAAATCTGCAACAAGTCAACAAAACTCGCGAAGGAGAACTAAATCATCGTCTCGACGCGACATAGCAATGCGTCGATAGAGAAGACACCAGAAAGTCGATATCTGGTGATTCACTCGTCCTGGGAAAATATTGTGCAGAATGTTTAATTGGCAAGTCTGGCATCCTTCCTATGAAAACACGATATACAGCGCAAAGGAAAAGACATCGCTATTGCACACGGTGATATGGGTGGTCGAGGGGTGGCGACGGTGGTTCAGGAATTAAACTACGATAGACATCTGTTAGCCAGATTGAGAGGCAGAGAAAATATGAAACGAACAGCGGTAAGATATGATTCGGCCACCGTGCGCGCGCGTGCATTGAGGCTGAGTTTCATCTCGCTTATTTCCCTATCTACTTCCTCCATAAATCTGGTTGCGCAGATGAGAGAACGATGTAGAAACATCCGGATGCCACGCACTGTATGATGAAATCGACGACCTTGTGTTTCAACATCGTTTCTGAATGGACATTCGTAATAAGGAACGAGATGTCGTACCCCTGGCGCAATGGTTTGAGGATGATGGCCGTTCATATTTGGGCAGTTCACTCACGAGCACGGGTTTCCTGCGAAGCACAACAAAACTCTCGGCTCTTTGCATCAAGAATCGCGTAAACTTGTGGCATAATATACGCTCTATTTCATCGGCCTGCTTAATCTTTATGCTCATGCGTATTGAGTTGACGGATGGCTCGATCAAGACACGCTCATTCTCGTTGCGTGATATCGTCAGCGGGTTCAGGAGGACCTCCTTAGAGCCTCTGCAGCCGATCGCCATCAGTACACGCGATGATGACACGATACATACGCTTGTACCTGACTTCTACTTCTGGCTTGTTGTGTCGTTCAACGACCTGGGTGATTGTGAGCTCGCGAACTACCAGATAACATTGAGCATAAATTACTTGTGATGAGAAATTCTCTAGCGTCAGGGCCGCCGTCAAAGTTGACTTGACGGCTGAAAGATACGGCCTGAGTGTGTTTGACTACATGTCCAAGGAGCCCAATCAGCAGAGCATTGGTCGCATACTTCTGCATCAGCCTACCATTCGATGTAGCCGCAGTCTAAGCTTTGAGACTTGCGGAGTCTGAATTGAATGCTCAATACCAATCCGGAAAGCGCGCGTTCTCTTTCAGGAAACGCGTCCTCGCCAAAAATTTTGAGATCTCCTCCTTGCAAAGAACGACTACGAAATGACCGCCCTTGCTATTTGGCAAGTCCTTTATATGATTGACTTCTGCACTATCTCATTCGTTTCTCAGGAGTATTGTCTTGACGCCAGGCCAGGAGGAGGCATTCGTCCCTCAGGCAGATTTGCAGATCACAAGCGCCACTCTCGGAGAACTATCTGACGAGTCTGGTAGAACACTCGTCAAGTTAACTTACCCAAATCCTGCAAAATATGATGACGAGGATGAGGATGAAGGTGAAGATGACGAAGAGTCTCCAGAAGCACAGATGACCACCGTTCTCTGCGCGCTGACTGCCGGCAAGGTCAGTAACACCATGCACGACGCGTCTCTTCTCACCCAAGCGAGCGACTAATGGACCATCCTTGCGTAGATCGAGCACGCTGCATGTAACATCATTCTCGAAGGTGATGAGGAGTATACCTTTGAGCTCGTTGGAAAAAAGTAAGCAGTACTCGTGTTACTATTGATCAATACATCTCATTCATGCACACCCATTCAGCCCCGTTCATCTCTACGGAAACTACATTGGTAAGTTCCAAGTCTTCTTGCGCCTATCAGAGTCATGTAACACGTAATGGTATAGACCAGAATGTTAACCAACCCCCTTATGATTCTGACGCGGAGTCTGACATGGGCGAAGAGGACGCCTACAATTTGGAGGACGTTAGCTCGGATGTTGAAATTCCTCCTGAAGAACTCCAAGGTCTTGAGGACGATGCTGGGTGAGTTCGCCCATCATCAGTGGTTTCATCTCATGTGTCTAACTATAATAGGCGCTTTGAGGAGTTATCTGAGGATGGTGGCGATGAGCCAAAGGTACCAGAGCCCAAAGCGTTGAAACGCCCTCGTGATGAGGCCATGGAAACCGACGAGCAACCTGCCGAAAAGGTCTCCAAGTCTGCGAAGAAGAAGGCGAAGAAGCAGAAGGGTGAAGATGGCAAGGCAGTCCCTGTTGCCATTGAGGAAAAAGCAGCTGAGCCAAAGGGAGACAAGAAAGCCGACAAGAAGGAAGACAAGAAGGAGAAGAAAAAACAGAAGGCTGCGGAGGAGAAGAAGGGTGGTGCTTACCAAGAGCTCGCTGGTGGGGTTAGGATCCGAGACGTCAAAACCGGCGATGGCAAGGCTGCCAAGAACGGCGCCAGGGTTTCCATGCGTTACGTCGGAAAATTGCAGAATAAGCAAATCTTTGATCAGAATGTCAAGGGCAAACCTGTAAGCAGATGTTTTTCGCGTTTCTCACACATGTATTCACAACGCTGCAGTTCGCTTTCAAACTTGGAGCGGGCGACGTGATTAAAGGTTTGTGGCTTTGGTTCATAACTTACCTTCATCATTGACATTATGTCAGGTTGGGACGTTGGAGTCGCTGGTATGCAAATTGGTGGAGAACGTGAGATTATTGTGCCACCAGTAATGGGGTACGGCTCGCAGAAAATATCAGGGATTCCTCCCAACTCCACTCTGATCTTTGGTGAGTGACTCATCTATATGAGGAAGGTAGCGTCTCATTACGATGTAGAGGTGAAGTGTTTGGAGATCAAGTAAAAGTATCGCAGTGTCGCAGGCCTGCACACTCTAGTACACGTAGTATGGTTGTCGTCGGCATATCCGTTCACGTTGGTTATGAATCTGATTACTGTTTTGGGATCTGTTGATTGATTCCGAACCCATCAAATAATGCCATTTCACACTTAACTCAGTGACATGCTGTTCAAGCCCAACTAGACTTATCCCCATGCACATTTGCGCACCCGTTTGTGGGTCCGGCTTATCTGACGTTACTTGCATTTTTGTATTTGAATTTTGAACGTACTTTATCTGAATCGGGCCGACGTGCCCGGAGTCGTGGATGGTCAATCCAGTACTAAAGTAGCCCTCCAACGTAGTATAATATTATGTTAATCCAACGAGAAATATAACATCGAAGTAATCCTCCGACGCATCATATCGCACATCGCCAGGGATCACGATAGCTTGGATGAATATCATCACCGAATAGGTTGCCTCCGCCAAGAGACTCAATTTTGAAGCCCGAAAAGCTCCCCTGCTGAGAAGAGTGGAGACTATCGAGAATGACAGTCAGTGATTGGCCTAGCGTCCTCGTTCATTTAAGGGCCTTGACGTGATTGGGAACGCTCTTGCCGCATGCGGTTAATAGGTTATGCTGACTGAGAAAAGGAAGGGAAATACACAAACTGGCTTGCACTACCATACAGCAGCGCGCTGTATGTATATCTCCCGTAGTCAGGGGAATCCGTGTCACTGCGAGGACGTTGAGCACACAGAGATCCGCGACGCAAGCACGTTTTTCGGAACATAATATCACCCCCTCACAGTCCTACGATTCACGAACGGGTCCATAGCATTACAAATTTATGTCTGCTTAGCCCGAACCCTACGGACATGATGCACGAGTGAAAAATGCCTGACCCATCAACCTGCATCAACACGGGTGAAAGGAAGCTGTCGAATCACATGTGGTGGCAGAACGCCGCAGTTGGTAGAGGAAATGTCGAGAGGGTGATGACCGCAGGAACGTAGTTAATAGAAGGATCCCTGTGAGCTGAGGCTGAATAGAGGGCGCGTGGCGATTAGGCCACTTACCAGAGGCCCTCCTGGCACACTGAAAGGGGCCGCGAGGCTGTCGGCGCAGGTCGGCGACCGGTCAATTGGAACCTTCGATTCTCGAAACATGTTAAATACATCGAAGGGATTGGCGAGGGAGGTAGTCATCACCATACAGTTGCCTTTCCATCACCATCGTAGAAAACAGTGAGATGATCCTGCCGGGTATGATCAATGATCATCGTCCAGTTGTGGCGGCGGCAACGAAAGGTAGCAGTCACTTTACCTTGACCCTCGCACTGACCATGAGACTTCTGCGCACAACACCGATATAGTGATTGAAGAACGCCTGCAATATCATGCTTCCCTTCGATCCTGTCGAACTTCGGGGGCCAAAAGATGGCGCGGAAAGAATATTCGGGGATAACTTTTCTGCCACAAGAAGCACCTCAGACAGCTGATGCCCTCAGTGGTACGAGTCTAGTTCTAGTTGGTTAGAAGTTCGGTCAAACCTTGCAGACCGTCGATGGAGCGCACATGAGGTTGACATCCCTCTTTTTACCGATCAGAAAAAATGAGGCTTCAAGTTATCGACTCGATGAGACTGGCCATGGTATGAAATTCTCGCTGCCTAACAAGTTTGGGTATAGATCGGATGCGCTGCAAATGCGAGGGTCGGTCTAGAGCATGTGTAGTGCCGATGGTTTGAATTGTAGAATGTATTTTTTTACCCAATGACACCCCAAAACTCTGCACAACTCCAACAACCAAGTCATCGGAGTGACGCAAAAGGACCTATGGGAAAGATCTCAGATAAGAAAAAAAAAAAGCTGTGACACGACTAGGTCAACAAGCTAGTGATCTTTTTGTTGGCTAAATTAGAAAGCGTCCTTAAACCAGTCCAAAAGAACTCACACAATTTCACAGAAGGGGAAAAGAGACTGCTTGCTCTCTCAACAACATGTCAGATACGTTCCGATGCAAGCTGAGAATTAATATGTGCCGGATGGGTGTCCTCGCATGCAACTGGATAACAGGGATGATTCATGATATGATCGCAAAGAAAGCTACAGCATAAAAAATTGTGAGCGCTCAGATGTACCAATATGTCACAAAGCCTCGAGGTCCATTATTGACATGTCTCACCTTTTGCCATTTATCGGTTCATCAAATTGTTCCATGATGGAATCCAGTTCCTCGTGCTCGGACGGTGGAAATAACATTCCCCTACCAAGGCCAGGCCGCAATCCGCGGACTATAAATTAACCACAAATTCGGGAGGCAGAGTGAGTGTACCCTCTTGCCCATCCTTACCATTTCTTTCTAGAGCCCGTACTCTGGATTCATCCTTTTGATATGCGAGACGAGTCACTTTCTACCGTCGTAAAAGGCGTTCCGATGAGTAGATCGTCCCTATGGATCCTTGCTCTCAACTGTGGCTAAGGCTGGATAGCCTGGTCATCATTTTCTGGATACTGGCACCGCGAGTAGCGTTTGCACTTCGTGCGATGTATGCATGTGCTCGTCCATGGTCAGGAGCACTTCCTTCCCATTTGTACTGCAGGCATATGCCCCGCATACAAAGGATACCGCCCCAGTACATACCATGGGAATGGAAGAAGTTCCAGACCATAGTACAGTGGATGGCAGCATCGTCACAGTGCTCCTACATGTTATCTTGATGGAAGATATATGTTCGCAGCGCGTCAGAAATTGACCAGCGGGGCACCGCATAGCCGTGATGATGGTAACAATTTTGCCTACAGCAAAGACGAATTATCGATTAGCAGGAGAAAGATGTAATTGGAAGGTGCGTAGCTCCATGCATGTGTTCGGACAAGCTGGAAGTACATCAGATTCAGATTCATCGACCCTTTCAATGGATTGGTGCCAGTTGAGGCGACAGTCGAACGAGGCCTGAAATGAATGATGAGAGTTCCGATTTTACTTCAATGTGGCTGCCGTCAACAGCCGCCGGGTGCGGGAATCTGCATCATGACAGAATAGAGTCCTCTGTACGTACCGCTAATCTAGCTTTGTTCTGCCCAAATCATATGTGACTAGAATATCATGTCTATCCGAAATCTTAGGCGGGCGACTCTGTGACAGATAAAAAGAGAGAGGAAGCCGGGTCGATGGGAACGACCTGAGCAAAGGTGAGAAGACGTCCGCGTGACGCAGCGGCTCTTCTAAGCTCTTCTAGTACCAGGCATCTTTCAACATGAGATTACTACAACTTGGACCAAAGCTGCATTGTCTGTCGGGCTGGGTATGTGGGCAAGGCCTGGGGCAATTACCTTTGGATGTATAATTGCGAAATGGTCTCTTTGACAGAATTCAGTGCTTTTTGCTTTTTCCAACCATCTATTTTATGTCGTTCTGGGCTTGCGTTTGGCGGACCCGACTTGCGTCTGTCACGACGCACCAATCTCCATAGCTTTAAGGTTGCATGCCAAGGGCGCGCAACTTACTGGAAAGTGGAAAGTCGACATAGCGAGCTCAGCTCATTCAACAATTACTCGCCCACTCAGGCTGGCAGATCGGCGTTGGAACACGGAGAAGCATTCGCGACCGAAAAAAAAAGAATACCGTAACTGTCTACATAACTAAGCATCTCGCCCTCATCTCACCTGTGCCATTCTATGCATATCAGTATGGAAAATCTCAGCTTGCAGCGGTGCGTTGAATCACCCTTGAGTCACTGGGTGAGTGCGAATACCACTGTCCCGCTGCACATGAATGACACATTAATTGTGAGTGACCAAAGATCCGGAAGGCGTCAGTAGTTGCTCGCTGCGCGTCATAAAATGTTCCGAGGGTGATATAGTCAGTACTAGCACAGTTTGTGCCATGCTGAAATTACATATTATCGATTGTGACACTCATCTGTTCTCAGATCTCTTCCTGACAATCACCAATAAGGAAGACAGGCAACGATGACAAGAACCCAGCAACTCCGCGGCAGAGATGCTGCATGATTAAATAAGTCCGCCGTCGCGGAGACTGAGGTATCAAGAGTTCGATGACCTTCGGGTAGGCTTACTTTTCAAGAATAGCCCTGCCCCCCGCGCACGAGTGATTACCCCATAAACCTTCATATTCAGATGTCATTTGAGACTGGGGTTATCACACTACACGCGAAGCGGGAATGCATGGTGCACTTATGGAACTAACTTTAACTGTGCATTACATCGTGCATTCATGTGACTCTTCTGCATTTCGTGCTTTCGAGAGAGGCCCGGCACAGTGCAAGGAAACCGTGAGGCAGTGGTAAATTCTCCTCATAACCGCACTGCGTCGGTTTCTCCGATCATGCATCGTACATTGTGATTTCATCGCTGTACTCGCTACCTAGTCGGTTTCGGATGAACACAACCTAAAGCGAGTCACAAATTGATTATACTGAAAAATCCATTCACCCTGACGACAAATCTCGAGGTTTCCTTATTCTGCTTGGGCGTAGGGTGACCCTACAAGTCTCATGGAGGTATCAGACACGCAGATGAGAGTGCTCTCATCATGCCGAGAGATGCCACTGCTCATCCATTTTGTCCCGTCTTCACATCACATATTACTCGGTTTGAAATACGAATGTTCGGAAACTCGTAGAAGTATCGCGGGCTTCTAAGGCCAAGCAATCCAGACTAGCCACGATCGTCCACTGACGGATATCGAATAGACAATTGTAGAAAGGCCTGTACGCTTTCTTTGGAGTTCGAGGCTGCTAAAACAAATTGATCAATGATGATATGGATAATGGGGGACAACAAATAAGAGATCGGTGTCCGAAAAAATTCATTGAGGGCGAGCGAGAGCTTCGGGGTTTCTGAGGGAATCAAGATAATACTCCGCGAGCCACAACAACAGAAACAAATACTTTTGCTACGGTCTCGTTGTGAATAGATGCTGAACTCCTGCCTAGAAGCTAAACATGAGACGTCTACCACCGAAGGTAAAGCCTCCACCTCTGTTGACTCACTACCAATCTACAAGACACGGTGCAAAGTTGGAACTCGTGTCTGTGAAACGCAGGGTCAAAGTCCAAACTCCACATCATCAGAACCCAGGTGCATCGGCGGACTTTCGGAAAACACGAGAGGAAGGCGACCTCCAGTGGTATTCTATCGAAGGTGTCAATAACTGTGCCGAAAGCCGTACGGAGACCACAACATTCTTTGATGCTACTTACCCTTACAAGAGATATCAGTTTTCTGCATCAGTGGTCCAGTGTACCTTTCTCCAATTGGTTAGTAGGCGAGGCCCAGCAATCGATTCTGATCGGAAAGTATGCTTCGCCAGATCGCTGTTTTGTTTAGAACATTCTGTAGGAGCATGGACTCCCATGAGTGCGCGGCACCTTCGCAGCCGTTCGATCTCTTAATGACGGAGGAAGGCACGAACATTCCTACCCTCTTTTGTTGCGGAATCAAGGAGCAGAGGGTTTCCATAGGTGAAGATACATGGAATAACCTCAATTGGATGAGACCTGATCTATAAAAGCAGGCGAGCCCTCCAGATCCTCGGACGTTGAAGCCCCTTCAACGTGATTTTCTGTGCTATGGCCAGACTCCCTTCCCTCCCATATGTATTCTTGTGCTTAAGCCTCTTTATTCATGGCTGCAGCGAGCTCTACATACCATGGGAATGGAAGGGGGTTTCGACCAGTGTTCAGGGAATCCACCGCCATCCCTGGTCCTCCTATTTTCAAAAGAGGGTTACATTGAAGACGTTGGTCACGATGACGCACAACAGTCTATCCCCAATGGTAAGCATAAATGATGCAGCATTGTGGTTGTAATCGTGGCTGAACTTTGACAGCGATGCCCTCGACAAAAAGTGCGCAGATAAAGTGGTGCACCCGCACTTCATTGCCGCTCCGAGTGCGCTGCATTTTCGCAGTAAGTTCGGTTTCCGAGTTGCTATAAGCAAGCAGAATCACATATTCTTTCATTAATGGCCCAACATCTAGACTGTGCCGCTCCTTGACATCGTATCTAGCAGATTGCTTCCCGCCGCTCGAATGTGTATCCTTCAAACGTTGTAGAAGTTGTTGTCAGTGGGAGAGGAGTGATTTACGCACGTTTAATTCCTTGTCCTACGCAACTATCCTGGTTTACAATATCCCGCTCGTCAGCCTCCGAGTCGTCCTTGTATAATTGAAGCCTAGCCTCTGCTATTCCGCTTTTTCTTATTGGCTGATAGGGCGTTGTATCAATTTGGCGGATCCGAACACGACGGTCCGATAATCGACTGACGACAAAATCAAGTCGAATTGGTGAAACAGGTACACTTGAAGAGCGCATGGCCAGTAGCAACAAGAGACAAGGGAAAAGTATGCCGCTTATGAAAACTTCAGGTTCTCATCGATGCATCCACGACCCCCGTCTTCATCACGTATTTTGATCATTTAAGCTTAAAGCTTAACGCCTTGCCAATGGTCTAGATCCATCCATCCGCGCTAGACTACTAAGCGTCTTGAAGAAAGTAGATCCCGTCGCCAAGGGAGAACAGCTTAAAAAGTCTAGCTAGGTATTGGCTGACCAACGACAGTTAGTCTCGTAAATTTAACAACTTGAATTGACTGGTCTGCAGGGGCACCAATTAATGTAGCCAAGGTGAAATTTGAACCATGGTTCAACGTTCAACGTTGTAACGATGGTTCGTCGTCGAGCATCAAGTCAGAAAAATTGACCAAAAGGCGCACTTTGATATCGATCAATCGGGCACAAATTAATATTCCTTTATTAACCTCCCGATTGGATTCAAGAGCAAGAGGGTCATTCAATAAAGTCTGTGTGTTATTATATCAATTGTTCTCAGAGAAAAATTCAACCGTGACGTCGAGAAGCTTCAAACCGGAGACGAGACCTGTTTTTCTCATCCGTACATATTCAACTAATGGGGCGACAAGATTTGCCGCATCAGCACTCTAGAACGGAGAGGTAATATCAGTTGAGTAGTTGAGCAGCTGTGGACTGACTTTGTTGCCTCAGTATGACCGCGAGGCTTCTTGGCCGATCGTGCACATGCGCCAAACCTATGCCGCCTCAAGTTGCTAAACGTACAACGATGTATACCTGTGTATCGCGGCAAAATGGCTGAATTTCAACATTTAAACCTCGCCGTATTCCAAAATGGTGGATGTAACTTAGTAAGTTGAAGCAAACTCCGCGAAGCGCTTCGTCGCGGAGTCGCGGCACTCGTGAACCCAAGCCCCAAAAACGTTATCAAAGCCTCCATGTCAATTCAATCAGTATTAAATACAAGCCACACGACATGAATACGGGAGATGGTCCGGTGGCATCATGCCCACCGTCCTGGGACTACAGGGTGCGACGATGAAAGTCCCCCATCAACTGCAATGTTCTGGCCGTTGACATAACTCGATTCATCTACGTTAAGATCCGGATCAGATCTGGATCGCTTTGTGAAGGGAGGTTTCCTTACCCGAAGCCAAAAACAAAGCCATCTGAGCAATTTCTGCAGGATATGATAAACTGAGACACACATAATAGAGCACAATGTACCATACCTTGGGCGACGCCGAACCGACCCATTGGGTTCAATTGGCCAATCTTACTCTGCTTGCCTCGTTGACGAGCGAAATCAAACATATCCTTGGTCATATTGGTCTCGATCAGGCCCGGGCAGATTGCGTTTACGCGAATGTCTGTCTTCTGAAGTTGATAAACGCTCGTCTTCGCGATCGAGTTCACACTGAGATCCGAAATGAGTTTCTTCGCTCGGGGCAACGATCGAAACATAATTACGCGGCTTTGCTTGCGCTATCTGATTGTAGAGTCAGTCATAGTAGATAGAGACATTGAACAAGACTTACAGTCAATGGTCCCTGCCCCGGACCGAAGTCCTGCCACTAATTGTTTCGTTAGAAAACTATGCACCAAGATATGAAGAAAACGTACCAGATGCAGTCAAGATGATACTTCCACCACTGAAATCTTTCCCTCTCAATGGATTAGTCTTCATCATCGCCTCAGAACCGTGTTTAACGGCTAGGAAGCACCTTATGTTATCGGTTCTTGTCAAATCGAGTACTGTGGAAAGCGACATTGACAAACTGACGACAACGTATTGATACGCATGCTTTCCATGAAACCCTCGGCGGTTACGTCAGGAAGCGCCTTGTTGCTCGCGAAACCAGCCTGTGTGCGTGGTGTCCATCTAACACATCGTGAGGTTTTGTCTGTCGGATCAGACACATACATTAGCAAAGAATACGTCCAATCGACCTTCATCTTGCAATGCTTGTTGGCAGACCTTTGCTATAGCAGTCTCGTCTGCTGCGTCGGCCTGAATAGTAGTTACCTGTGGTATATCTAGTCATCAGGCTCAAAGCTATGACAGAGAGCTACCTTCACGTCCGGGTATGAACTCTCAATCGTCAACTTGAGTTCAGGCAGGTTGTCTGGTGAAAAATCGAGCAAATATAGATGTGTGGCTCCTGAATTTGGAAGAAAGCTCCGTGACGGGTGCTGCTACATCCAACAGGGTGATGATCCACGAACCTTCATGCGCGAATAAGAGTGCAGAAGCGCGGCTAGTGGAAAACTTGGGTCAATTTCGCTGCACGATGTATATCGACGAGTGAGCATTACCCTATACCGTGCAATGAGCCAACGCCGGTAACGATACAAGTTTTATGCTTGAGTCGCTGTCCGCGAGGAGAGTTCGAGAGGTGCGATTGAATTTGCTCTATGCGGACAAGAGTACGCTGGTAATGTTCTTCTGCACTTGGTTCCCTCCCTGGAGCGGCGTTGGGATGAGAGGGTTTCGACGGCATGATAGACTCAGCTGAACCTGCTAGCGTTACAAGTTCCTGTACATGAGAACAAGGTGGCTGCTTGTGCGCTCGCGTTTCACCGAGGTCTTATTATTGTAACCGAAGAGCCGCGGTTACACGATCCGAATTTCATAGTAACTCATGCAAAACTCATGTATTGTCATTTTAGAGAAGGGAAAGACATCGATTAAATGAAATTGGGTATAGAGTCTATAAACAAGTGAAGTCGCAGTAAACGGATCAAGTTATTTACTTAGGTATACAGTCCCGCAAAACAAAAAAAGCCCGACAAGCCAAACTAGTTCTAATGAACATCAACCAGTGATGTCGTCAAAGAGGTTTTGACAAAACATGAAGCTGACGTGTCTAAAATGACGGACCGCGATACATACCGGAGTAGTAACTGTAAACATCTGGAGGCTCCCTCCGTGATTGGTAGTCGTTAGGGTCACAATATTGGTCTATCGGCGCCGGATGAAAAAGTGGAGGACCATTGTCCAACCCGTAAAGGGGATGTGGAAATGGGTCATATGAAGTAGCTGGAGAGGAAGAACTTCCTCCAGAAGATGGAGATTCGGAATGATCTACAAACCTTGAGTCGGAGTATGGGACAGGGACAGAATAACTAGGAGGTTGTGGAGACTCATCGCTTCCGCTAGGGGCGCGAGGCCGTTTGGAGGTGGTTGCGTGAGAAGGTACTGGGACACCATAGGCCGGTTGGTTGTCAACCCCTTCAGGGAACAAATCAGAGAATTCATCGGTGGTGGAGATGGGAGTAGGTTGCCCTTGGTGAAACACTGGCGTCTGGGCAGGAGACTCCTGTCGCCCTGATGGGATCGTACTCTGAAGAGGATTGAAAGTCAAGGCAGGGGTTTTCGGCTCTTGCTTCCTGCGCTTGCGAGGCGGCTGTGAAGGTTTCTTCTCCCTTTCAGCAAAAGAGAGGGGCGTCTGAGTGAACAACGGTTTTAGTTCCGCCTTCTGAAACTCCGGATTAGCCTACGTAAAATGTAGAAAAAATTAAACGTACTGATTCTGGACGATTCGCGGTATGCTGAGGAGAGTGACCGCCGGGGGGAGTGGGTGAAGCTGATGAATCCGAGGACGATGAAAACTTTTGAGGGCGCTGCATGTTAGAAGCGAGACTTTACTCTGAATAAGAGGTCTTAGCTGCTGCAGCTGCAGCTGGCTGAATATTTTTCTGAGGGGGAATGCAAAATGAGCTGAGGATATATATGCTAGTCTTACCGGGGGCATTTTGAGGAGCATCAGTAGAGGACATTAGCACGTTTGCTGATAAAAAAGAAACGCGACTACCAGGCGCCGTAGCGCGAAACAATGAGCGTATAAGCTGAAATGAAAGGATATGTGTTCATTGAATGAAGAGATGAGTTTTGGTACTCCGCCTCCCTCATCCGAGGCGTTCACCAACTTTCCAAATCAAGTTTTGGACTTTAGTCGTCTGCTCGCCTAATTCCTTCTATTGCTTTTTTCATCATGTCCTCCTCGATAGAGCTCATCAATCCAAAGGCAGAGAGCGTCAGGCGAGCTGCTGCCTTGCAGGTAATTACAGTCACCTTACTTTTCGCTACTGGAACGCATCGCTTTTACTAGGTTAATACCACTGGCGCGATGGGTCTTGCCAACGTAGTGAAGGGTAATCTCGGTAAGCATCAACATCAGCTCTAGAGCGACTGTTCTGTTCCGATCAACTCCCTATCAGGTCCGAGAGGTACTCTCAAAATGCTTGTAGACGGCTCAGGTCAGATCAAGATGACAAAGGACGGCAAAGTGCTGCTATCCGAGATGCAGATACAAAACCCGACGGCCGCTATGATCGCTCGTACGGCGGTCGCTCAAGATGATCAAGTTGGTGACGGAACTACCTCAGTAGTTCTTCTAGTTGGAGAGTTGCTTAAACAAGCCGATCGTTACATTTCTGAAGGCGTACACCCAACCGTCATAGGAGAAGGATTCGATCTCGCTAAGAAAGAGGCTTTAGCCGTCGGTTTCCGCATTTGCATCTCGCACTCTCTTGACTCACACACGTCTAGTTTCTCGACACGTTCAAACTGCCGGCTAAATTGGATAGACCAACCCTGATCAACGTCGCACACACTTCGCTTGCCACTAAACTGCATGCCTCGTTAGCGAAGCAGCTCGCTGCGGATGTCGTAGATGCTGTGCTCACCATCAGGCCACCAGCACCCCCCAAAGGCACGTCTTTCATGTAAACAAAGGGTCCTATTGCTAAATGCTCTTGCAGAGTCTAAAGATCAGTACCGCGACCCAGTAGATCTGCACATGGTGGAAATTATGAAAATGCAACACCGCACGGCGTCAGAAACTCAGCTAGTGCGTGGCTTGGTCATGGATCATGGTGCCAGACATCCAGACATGCCTAAACGCGTCGAAAATGCCTTCATTCTGACGTTGAACGTCAGTCTAGAGTACGAGAAGACGTGCGTCCTTCGGTGCCGCATTGCGTAACTCTAAACTCACAAAAGCTTAGAGAGGTTAATTCTGGCTTCTTCTATTCGTCGGCAGAGCAACGTGAAAAGCTCATCGAATCTGAGCGGCGTTTCGTTGACGCTAAAGTCAAGAAGATCGTGGAACTCAAGAATCTCGTGTGCGATCAAGCCGTTGGCGGGAATGAAAAACAGAAAAACTTTGTCGTTATCAACCAGAAAGGTATCGATCCTCTAAGTCTCGATATCCTTGCAAAAAATGGCATTCTTGGTTTGCGTCGTGCTAAGCGACGCAATATGGAACGGTAATGTCTTCAGCGCTACGTAAAGATAGGCTCTAACCGCTATTGTGTCTTAGCCTGCAGCTCATTTGCGGAGGTGTAGCGCAAAATTCCGTAGACGATCTAACCCCAGATATCCTCGGTTGGGCGGGTCTAGTTTATGAGCACACTCTAGGCGAAGAGAAGTACACCTTTGTGGAAGAGGTCAGGGAGCCCAAGAGTGTCACTCTCCTTATCAAGGGTCCCAATGCGCACACGATCCAGCAAATTCAGGATGCTCTACGGGACGGCCTTCGCGCCGTTAAAAATGCACTGGAGGATGAGGCTCTGATTCCCGGCGCCGGCGCGTTTGAAGTTGCATGCGCAGCTCATTTGAGTGGTCCCGTAAAGAAAGCTGCCAAAGGCCGCGTTAAGATGGGCGTGCAAGCATATGCAGACGCGTTATTGATCATTCCGAAAACCCTCGCGCAAAACGGAGGTTTTGATGTTCAGGATGTCGTGGTTGCCCTGCAGGTTAGCGATACGATCCCGATTATATTGATTTGATTTCATCGATCGAACAGGATGAGCAAGCAGAAGGAAACACGGTTGGTATTGACTTAGAATCAGGGGAGCCTTTTGATCCGACTGTGGAAGGCATTTGGGACAACTATCGGGTAAAGAGGCAGATGCTACACTCATGGTCAGCGGATATACCTTTCCATCAGAAATTTGGTTGCTGAAATCCAAAATTTAGTTCCGTGATCGCGGTGAATCTCCTTTCCACAGACGAAATCTTGCGGGCTGGTCGAAGTTCATTGAAACCAGACGGGCAGTCATGAAGGGCTGATGATGGCCGACAATGATGTATGCGTAGGGCGTATGGACGAGAATTACAAAATGCTACTGTAGTAGATACAAGTAACGAAGCGAACCGATTTCGAACGTGGACGGAACGCGCATAAATTAGTTTAATATTAACCATGTCCAGTGCGATGAGTCAACGTTCTTACTCTCAAAAGCAGCAAAAATGTTCAGTCGGAATAGTCAGACTCCCAACCTGCATCAATAAAATGAATGGGAGAAGATGGTTCTTCAGCATTAAATGAGGCGGATTTGCGCAAATAATGAGACATGGGTGTTCCATGAGCATTCTTCCAGGGCACGGGGGCAGGAAGCTTAGCCGTATATGTGACGCGGAGATGAGAATATTGCTCCTCATTTGAGACGCTGATATGAGCCTCCTTGCTTTCAGAGAGAAGTCCTTCCACAGCTCGATCATCGTCAGAATTGGTCGAGTCAGGCGTCTCTTCATCTGGGAAAGAAGCGCGGCGGTGCACATCTGAGATCAGAAATTGCTCGCCCAGCTGTGAACGGTTCATATGCAATTCTAAGTATGAGAAGTAGATGTACGTACGTCGTCAAATGATGATGCGTAAGACTCGGCACGAGGAATTGCACCACCTTCTATATACATGTTCTCCGACACCGATGAAATGCGAACACTCGATTGTGAACCAACGATGGGGGTCGCATAGGGTCCATCGGCGCCAAGACCTTTCGTGGTTGGGTTCAGCCGGACGCTTCGGCGAGTTCCTGGACCAGAGTCAAGCGGGGACTTGGACAATGAGGACCAGCGCCGTCTAGCAAAATTGACCGGAGAGGGTCGAAAGGTTAAAACGCCATTCGGCCTTTGTCCAGGTTCCCGCCAACTAGCCCGCGGAGCTAATTTTTCCGCGACTTTATGCTCAAGTTGAGAAGGACCAGCGATTGGTAACGATGTCTGATCATCAGGTGTGACAGGACCGATACTGCTTTCCAGCGTTGGTAGAGAGGTGCCACTGTCCTCTTCATCTTGAGATACGTCATCAGGGTATGGCGGTGCCCACTTTCGACGAGCGTAATTTGTAGGATTGGGGTGATATAGAAGACTACTACCCACCCCTTTGAACCTATAAGCCGAGATTGCTGAGGGTGCAGAGAGGCTGTATTCCAATGCTTCATCGTTTCCTTCGAACGGACTATCGAGACGTCGGGACTTCTTCGTCGGCGGTGCACAGCCTTCAATTGGGAAGGATGCCGCTCGCTTTCCAGTAGGCAGAGTCTCTGGATCATTCGATTGATCGCAGTCCACTGTATCTGTTTCTTCACCCTCGGTCTCATCTCCTTCATGTCTGCCAGCAAGCCACTGCTTGACCTTGTTGTGTCTGTAAAAAAGCCTCTCTGTGCGTGTCAAGGCCCGGAAAACACCAAACTTCTTTCTGACAAATCTGCCGTTCGTCGTGGCCTTCTTGCCGAAACGTCCGTTCGAATCTCGGGGTTGAGATTGTACCGCCACAGCCTTTGGTTTGTAACTGCGTGACGAAGAGGGAGAATGATCGCCCTTCTTAACACTTTGGGGTGGGGATGCGGAAGACTTAATCACAGGTGTGGGTGGAGTCACCGGAGGCATGGGTGGGGGAGATGAAGGCTGGGGAGCCGTATCAGGAAGAGGGTATTTACGAGGTCGACCTCTCTTCCGTTTCGGTAGCTCTTCCTCAGGAAGAGGGTACTTGCGTGGCCGCCCCCTCTTTCTCTTCGGTGGCACAAGAAGTTCCTTCGCTTTCGCTGACATCTCGACGCTGGGCCCCTCATCGGTTTTGCGCTTCTTCACAGGACGTTCATCGACGGAGGAAGCACGCTTGCGTTCTACGGCAGGGACGCTCTTCTGTGGAGGACGCCGCGAGGAGCTGGCTTCGACTTCATCGCGGGCTGCGACTGCAATAGCTTGACTCGGAAGACGAGCTGGCCACGGCTGAACATATATAGCAGAGTGACGCATGCACCTGGCGCAAAAGAGCTCCGTCAGCACAATGTCTATACATGAATGAACGGATATAACGGTATTACCTTGGACATTCTTGTCTTTGTTTGGCCTTCTTGCCTCGCCGCGGGGAGTCAAGATGAAGACCCCACACAACTTTGGAGTCAACGGAAATCACAGGCAAGACATTTGAACACGTCACGCATGTTGGCAGCGGCTTACCATCCTCGCCACGAGGAATCTCGCGCTTCGGAGGCCCTGCTGATTCCAGTTTATCCGCAACCACAGAAGGACGCGCTCGGAGAACTCTTGCTTCAGATTCTTCCTTGACTTGAACCCCTTCCATCTCCTTTCCTTTGCTCCTACTAGGCGTGGCAGACACGCTATCCCGAAGACTTTGACGCCTGAGGCGGGACGACTGATTGTGCGAAGCGTGGGGAACGGGAGTAGAATGTTTGCTGGACGACTCCTGCGTCACCTTCTGTTTGCGAGTAGAAATAATGGACTTCGTGGGTGCCTTTCCATTGTTGTAAGATGCTGATCCGTCGGCAGTCACGGATGACATACGTGAAGGCTGGACATCTGGGTCAGGCGTGGATACTTCCGTGGGCACAGAATGGCAAGAAGAGGAAACAGCTACGGAGTGAGAAGCTTCCCCACCCAGCTCCAAATCAACCTCATCATCCCCAGGAGCGTCAGGGGCATTGGCAAGTGGTCTATTTCCCTCCTGCTCTTCGTCATCACTCTCAACGTCAGAATCAGAATCTTGCTCCTGAACTATGGCGTAAACACCACGCCGCGTCCTACGCTCATTGACATCTGCAACGGGAGCGGCGCGCTCTTCAGAGTCATCATCCGATGCTTCGGCGTCTTGTTCACCACCGGAACCCACGCCACCATCGGAGTGATCTGGAGCGTAGCCTCCTCTACCGTTCTTCTCGCATGTTTCACATAGGCAGTGTCGATTCTTGCTCCCGACTGTGGCGTAGAACATCAGTAGGAAACCATTGGAAACAAGCGGTAGATACGCACAGTAACCATCCCCATAATGAGCAGTAATCTCTTCACCTGTGGAGATAGCACGGAGCGTGCGGAACGTGATGTACTTGCCTTCCCGAAAAAGCTCGCAATTGTTGTCGCAATCGTGCTACCAGCCAAACTTCGATGTGAAGATCGGGAAAAAAACGTATAGATTGACAGGGACTTACGTTCACAAATCGAGCGGGCCCCAAAAATAGATGGTTCTTTTTCATCTGACGTGAATGTATGACACTGAAGTCCCTCCTGATATCAATATTTCTCAGGTCAGTCCGCTTGAGCTCCTTGTCCTCCTCCTTGGAAAGGTGTGCCATCGATCCCTTTAGCTCAGTAATTACAACTCCAGGGGCTAAAGGGCGGGTAGCGAGGATGCATAACTCAGACTTTCCTGTCCTGTGAGAGTATCTAGACGTGTGAGCAATTTCTATACACCCTGCAGGGTTGTAAAGCTCGAAGTATCGCGAGGCATGCCTAAACAATTTGGTTTTAAAAGGAGGAGATTGATAGAAAAACCTGATTGCACACACGTGGCGAAGGCATTGATCTGTTTCTGCGTGTACGGCTTGAGGTAGTAACGAACAGAAGGCAGACTAAATGATTGTCCCTGAATGACGGGTGAACACACACAACGCAAAGAAATTAGACGAACGCAAGGAGGTCGTCCACTACTTGTCGGATGGCAGTCTGAGGAGCGAGCCTACTCGTCACAAGCTATAACACGATGAAGTATGGCACCATACGCGCGTCCAGGGAGTATAATTAGTTGGGAAACGAAGCGAGCTAAGGAAGTACTCACGCGTCTGACGATTTGCATGAGATCCTCGGCATTGGTCTTTGGGAGCCTTCGAGATGGATCCATCTTATGGACGAGTAAGGGAACAACACCTGTTCCTAGTTTCTCAACCAGTAGATGGCTGAGGAAGTCGTCGTCCTTGGAGAGGTCACTCATGTTCATGATTTTGGTCGGCCGCCATGAGAGAGGTGTCCCTCTGTAGAGTGACGAGGAGCCATTGGCGGTCGCCGTTGCGGACGCTGGCGCCATAGAACGGTAAACGAAAATTTACGCGTTCGGGCTCGAAGGGATAAAAGGCAAAGGACTGGAGTGGACAGGAAATATTAACGCGAACGGAGTGGAAAAGGAACAAGGCGCGAATTCAGCACTGTGCTGACAATTACGGCAATGGCTCCATTCGATTATGTCAGCTTGCTAAACCCACACTCGGTTCTCTTTCCAGAAGGCATGCATGAAGACATGGATTGCAATGATAAAGATCGCATGGACATCGTATACTAGAACACTAAAGATTTCCCATATTTTCGGCGCCATACCCTCGTCATCTTATTATGAATGCTCACTGACGACTCGACGGGTAAATCACTACCGGTGACAAAAAAGGACTAGCATTTATGCGTTGTGTGCGTGCTTCTGCTTGCCTGACCGGAGCTTCCTGACGTAGAACTTATCGGTACCCATGTGAGTAAACAATGCAGATGATTCAAGCCACGTGACGAACCTCCAGCTCCTTACCCTCCAGAATATAGCCATCACTACGTCCGGACTGTCCGGGTCTGCTTGAGATGGAAGCATAGAGACGGCCAGCGGAGAACTGAGTCTCAAGAAGAGGGTCGATTTTAGCATCTGAAAAAAATTTGAGCAATGAAATGCACCGGCAATAAAATGGTCCTCATACCCTGCTTCCGCTCAGCAAGGATGCGTTGCACATGGTTAGACTTTTTTGCCTCTTCCACAACGGGAGCAGTCTTTGCGCCCTTCTTGCTGATGGGTTGGGCGTACTATTGATCAAATAAATCAGCGGCGCAAAAATGATGGAGACCAGGTACTCACGTGGGCCTCATACCACTGCCTGAAAGGGGTAGCATCAATCTGAATGATGGCGCCTTTCACCAAGGTATTGGTGCGGACGAGCTCATTGTTAGATGCATTGTAAACCTAATTTCGGCATGAGTCAAGCACGCAGCATGATATGATACTGCATGCAGGCTTACAACACTGATAAGCCTGGTCTTTTTCGTGACATGCTCAGATGCCCATGCGAAGTTACCAGTCTCAAGACGGAGGGCACGGTACTTGGTGTTACCACCGCGAACGCGCACGGTGTGAATACGCTTGGCTCCAAGCTTGGTGTTGGCAGGCTGACGACCGAGCTCGAATTTTCTCTTCTTGCGGTAGTAGGCGCGCTGGGCACCGGTTGCCGAACGTTTGTGCCGGGACGAACGAGAAATACCTGGACGAGTAGTAGTTCAAGGTAATCAGAATGAATAAAAGGGCTGTTTATGTTGATAGATCGGAAGAGCAGCACCTACCCATGTCAGATAGTCTTGAGGATGGGAGTCGAGTAGTCGGGTCGAGGTTTTGATGATAGTACTGAAAATCAAGGTTTGAGTTATTCGCACTCAGATCGGCAAGCTCCGAGAACTGAATTACCTAAACTCGCACCCGGTTAGCACATAGCTAGCAAGCCAAGTACTTAGCAGGCTATCAGCCAGACGCATATGTGCCGCAGCGTGCGCATACACCATTCATCCGTATATGCCACTTATTATCCTAATTGCCATGTCACCAAGCTTGCTTCCGTGTTCGATCCGTCTTGGTCTTGTCTTGTCTTGCCTTGCCTTGTCTTGTCTTGGATCCCTTTGGGCCTTCTCCATAGCGCATGAATTCAATTAAGTTATGCTGCATACTCGCAGGTGATATGAGTCATAGCGCCCCTTGCTCGTGCCCATCTCATTCAAATGGTAACTATATTCCTAACATGAATGTCATGAAACAGCGTTCCTCAGCTGCCAGCATTGTGCAACGAGCTTCTATTTGCCCGTCGCCCAACGCGTCAATGCATGCGTCATGTCCGTGCAAACTTGAGCATCCTAAGCTCGTAGGACAGCTAAATGTCACATGCCATGCGCGGATCTCGTGGCCTCATTGATCAGGCGTGTGACCAGGCATGTCCGACTCTTACGCGTGTATATCTATGTGGTCCTCTCTTTCATGTTCATGTCTCGCTTTCCTTCTCGTTGTTCTGTTCTTTCGCGAAATGACTTTATTCGCGGCAGCCAACTTTCGAAGGTTTCGTCGCCGCAAGGCTGTTCGCCCCAATGAACGATCCGCCATAGCCAAAAGCACCCAAAGTGACCTTAGCCGGCTAGTGCGCACTGCGGATCGTGTTGTCAGGAAGGTGAAATCCTCTTGCCGCTCCGCTGATCGCCAATATAATGACGCATCTTTCTAACAGACTTTCGAGGTAGAAATGCAGTCCTTCTCCAAGCTGCATGCCCGTTATCTCGTAGAAAAAGAAAATCGAAGGGAACTGTAAGCGCGGCAGCCTTCATGTTCCTTGCCCCTTTCCTGTAATTAATATAGTGACGCTAAGCGACTGGGACCGCATTAAATCGCCCAATGACAAACAGGTCATACCGTACGATTACCTTCCACAGGTTTCCGGTTCAGCTGCCCTATCCAAATTGGCCGTTCTCAAGGTCAATGGGGGTCTCGGTACCTCTATGGGTATGTCCGTTTATTTCCCCCCTGCGACTTGTCCTTACGTATTTCCAAGGCATTAACGGCGCGAAAAGCGCGCTCGAGGTAAAAGATGGGATGACCTTCTTGGACCTTATTGTGCAACAGGTCGAGCACTTGAATACAACACATAAGGTTCACATACCGCTCATCCTCATGACATCTTTCAACACCCATGACGATACATTACGTATCATCAAGAAATACGTGTCTCAAGATATCAGCATAACTACCTTCAATCAGTCGCGGTATCCGAGGATCTGGAAAGAAACGTTGCAGCCGTGTCCTAAGCATGCATCAGACGACAAGAAACACTGGTACCCCCCAGGTCACGGTGACCTGTACGAGTCGCTAGTACACACTGGCCTGCTCGACCGCCTCCTTGCTGAAGGCAAAGAGTATTTATTCGTCTCGAACTCCGACAATCTTGGTGCTATGTGGGCCATAATTCTGACCACAAGTTAAATGCATAGCTCAACGTTCTTCATAGAGTCGACCAACGTATCCTTCAGCATATGGTCGATACCAGTGCCGAGTTCTTAATGGAAGTCACCGATAAGACCAAGGCAGACGTCAAGGTTTCCACTCTCTTAAGATTCCAGAATCGGTTGCTCACGCTCCATTCGCAGGGCGGTACTCTCATTGAGTACGATGATTCCATGAGACTTCTGGAAATCGCTCAGGTACCTTCAGACCACGTTGATGATTTCAAGTCAGGTAGCGTATATCTTTTTCCCTCGCTCATCATTCCGCAGCTGATCATGTGCAAAGTCCGGAAATTCAAGATCTTCAATACGAACAACCTATGGATCGATCTGAAAGGTTTAGTGATTTACTCATCCAACTGAACGGTCGATATTGATGACTTACTTTCCAGCATTGAAGCGGGTCATGAATGGAGGTGGCATGGAGCTCGAGATCATCGTCAACCCAAAGTTGACAGACGACGGCCAAGCGATGATCCAGGTTGGTCCATCTGCTTGTAAACTTAGAACAATTTGTGAATTTCCGGCAGCTTGAGACCGCAGCGGGCGCAGCTATCAAACACTTCAAAAACGCCCACGGCATCAACGTTCCCCGTTCGCGTTTCCTGCCCGTCAAATCCTGCTCCGACTTCTTGCTCATCAGGAGCAACATATACTCATTGCAAAACGGTCACCTGTACATGAGCGAGAGCAGAATGTTCGACAGCGTCCCGGTGATCAAGCTGGGGGATCACTTCAAGAAGGTGGGAGCGTCGTTTTTGGGCCTGGGATATTCGTTTCGCTGACGGCTTTTGATCAGATATCTGATTTTCAGTCACGATTCAAGAAGATACCCAATATTATTGACTTGGATCATCTTACGGTAACAGGTGATGTTCATTTTGGTCGAGGGGTCACGCTTCGTGGTACTGTGATTGGTGGGCACCGGATCTTCTCTGCGTCTTGTTAGATATGACTGGAACTTATATATTAGTGGTGGCGAACGAAGGCCAGAGGATTGATATCCCAGACGGTTGCGTGCTGGAGAATCGTAAGCACCATCAATCACATAGCTTTAGGGTGGAATATTAATGAGCCCGTTCAACAGGTTTAGTCTCTGGGAATCTCAATATGACGGTGAGGCTTATCGGTCTCCGCGCTCTTAACCCGAGCATGCTGATGATATTACTTCTGCAGGAACTTTGATTAGCCCATGTTGCGATACTATTACTTTGCAGGCTCCCATAAATGTGCATTATATCAGCAGTTCTGCTATCGTCGTTCGGACGCTCGATCTGCCATACAAATTCTTTCTTCATTGTTCACACTCATACTTTTTCAAATATCCCCACCACAAGCTGTACCTCAACTTGTCACAGGCATATATTGACTTATGCTATTGCACTTTAGATTCTACTGTTGCACCGGATCTGTACTTTCTTGTATCAAGGTTCTCGCTCACCTGCCTTTGATACTACGTCATTCGCACCGTCTACGACTGCTCTCACAATGGCATCCTATATATTCCAAGCTCAAAGCCAATCTGATTGCGGCAAAGGTAAAAGTAATCGGGGAACTTAGAAAAACAATACTATGGACATAATGAAACAACAGAATCATGCGGAAAGAAGAAAAGGGCGAGTAGAGACAAGCTAAGATAATTGGGAATATGGTTTCTAGATAATGGTCCGTCCGTGCGTCATTCGTAGTTTTCATTCCTTCCTAGGCAGTCCCAAAATTACAACTCCTGCAAAATAAAGAAAAGAGTCGTCAGCAAAATATACTGAGTGACCGCTGCTGTCACTCACGATCATATTCAAGTTTCCAGACAACAACCCTGTGTGCGAGCAAAAAGGCTGAGATCGAGAGAATAATCGTAAGATGAAAACGTACTGTTCTCGAGAATACAACCATCAGGGATGTCAATGCGCTGACCCTCGTTCGCAACGACTGCAAAGCGCCATCAGCACGTCGTATTATATCCACCCACTCGGACTTACCGATGACAGTCCCGCGAAGCGTCACGTTCCGGCCGAAATACACATCACCCGTAACAGTCAAGTGATCCAACTCGATGATCTTGGGAATCTTCTTGAACCGTTTCTGGAACTGCTGGATCTTCTTGAAGTGGTCACCGAGTTTGATCACAGGCGTGGTCTCGAACATGCGGCTCTCGTTGAGGACGAGCTGTCCGTGCTGCAGCGAGTAGATGTCGCTCTTGATCAAAAGCAAGTCGGAACATGACTTGACCGGCAAGAAACGCGACCGTGGGACGTTGATGCCATGGCCGTTCTTGAAGTGCTTGATGGCTGCACCGGCGGCGGTCTCGAGCTGGACGACGGCTTGGCCATCTTCGTTGGTCTTCGGATTGATGATGATCTCGAGTTCCATGCCCTCAGTCTCCATGATGCGCTTGAGCGCTGAAAGAGAGTTAATAGAGTTTGACAATAGATGGCTGAGCATCAATACCTGGGAGATTGATCCACAAGTTGTTCGTGTTGAAGATCTTGAACTTGCGCACTAGATACCACATCAGAGGAAAGAACAAGCGCAAAGCTCATAAACTAACCAGACTTGAAGTCCTCAACATGCTCTGACGGAACTTGAGCAATCTCAAGAAGGCGAATTGAACCTTCGTAGTCGATGAGAGTACCACCCTGCAAGAGAATTAGAAACTTGTAGCATGTGAAAGTCATGTATGTACCTTGATGTCAGCCTTGGTCTTATCGGTGACTTCCATCAAGAACTCTGCTTGAGAGTCAATCATGTGTTGCAAGATGTTTTCGTCAACACTACAAATGGAGCATCAGGAAACCATCGGCGCAAAGACAGTTCTTAAAGCACTGACACTGCGCCCAAGTTGTCCGAGTTAGAGACAAAGAGATACTCCTTGCCCTCAGCGATCAATTGGTCCATTACACCAGAGTACAGCAGGGCATTGTACAGGTCACCATGGCCTGGGGGGTACCAGTGTTTCTTGTCATCGTCGGCGCGCTTCGGGCAAGGGAGTAAACTCTCCTTAAAGATACGAGGGTAGCGTGACTGGTTGAATGTCGTAATGCGAAGTTGCTGATTTGCGTACTTCTTAATTATACGCAGGGTGTCCTCGTGGGTGTTAAAGGACGTCATGAGAATAAGCGGAACATCGACCCGGTTGCTCGTGTTGAGATGCTCGATCTGGCGCACGGTTAGGTCGAGGAAGGTCATGTCATCCTTGACTTCCAGGGCACTTTTGGCGCCAGTCATGCCTATGGAGTGGCATCAGAAATGACGCAGTTGGATCCACAAGTATGACGTACCCATGGAAGTACCGAGACCACCATTGACTTTAAGTACGGCGAGTTTATTGAGGTTGTCGTGGTTATGAGGCTGAGGTAGGGTGTCGTAGAGCACGATTTGGTCATCGGCAGGGGACTTGATGCGATCCCAGTCACTGATAAGAGTTAAAAGATCTGCTTGATAGCGAAAAAGGAAATACGTACAGATCCACGCTTTTTGCGCGTTCTGAGAGATAGCGGGTAAAGAGGTAGAAGAATGATTGCATTTCGGTGTCAAATGCCTGCTGCGGATTGAAAATGATAGACACAGGTATGGTATGTGGGGGCGCACCCTCTTGGCATGTTCCTCGCAAGTGCTGACGAGATGACTGATCTCGTTGCGCATGGCCTTTGCTGCAACACCTGTTGTTGCAGTTTTAAAGTCGATATGACTGCCTCCTCGAACGCGAGCGTTGAGGGGATCGGCGCGTGGTGCGAGGGTTGCCATGGTGCTAGAAAGGTAGGATGAGATATGGGGGATGGAATGTATATAAGTGAATGAACACACATTGAGCTTGACTTATACAAGTAATTTGGAGCTGTTTGAGATCTTTTGAGTGGGCTCCTTGGTTTGTGGTGCCGCTTGTAAAGTTCAGAACTGAGATCAAGATTATTGTGGTGAGTCGCGGACAAGCCCGAGGGGTTGTTTAACTCCTCCGGAATGAGCTCGTAAAAGGATTTGCGATGGCTTGCACGTCGTTCGTTGGACTCCCTGGATGAGGAGGGCGTTGGAAGTGAGGCTGAACTAAATAAGAATGGACGGGGTTTTATGAAGTATTGAAGCGGATGGAGCGATTTAGTGGAACTGTTTGAAGACGAACGTGTTTGCATACGACGGTGCCCGGCTGCCCGCGTCTCGCCGCAAAATGGATATCCGAGTCAACGTTTACCTGGCTTTTATAACGAATCCAACCAACTTTCAAGACAACTTGTACATATCGGGGTACATGACAACCTTCTCGGCATTTGTGCCAGTGGCACTGGTATGGATTGTCATTGATTGTCCCTATCTGTCGTGATGATCCAGGCAGTGCATCATCATATCTACCGACCCGTTTACCAACCCGAGCTCATCCGGCTCACTCGTATTCACTCTTGGTATATGTCGACAACCACTCGACATACAAGACTAGTTCTAGGAAAGCCTAGCAAAGTTTCAACATTCCACCTGTCAGACAAAGGTCTAGGCTGTCTTAAGTCAGGCCCTTACACACACACTAGCTTTGCAGCCCAATTCCCACAACGTAGGCTGCTGACCGTCGTCTAGAACGTGAGTCATACATCGCTCCCTGCCTACCCCCTTCGTCGCGAGAGTAATTGTTGAATACTACTTAGCGGCGCCCTTAGCCGCTCCCCTCATCTTTAACGTACATACTATGCCCCATCTATCGGTGACTTGACGTGCCTCTTTGCCCGCGTCCTGACTCGCTTGTGATCCGTCCCTTGCATGTCGTGCCTTTTGCAGGTGGGTAACTCTGAACAATTTTTGGATTCACCTGCAACCGCGACTTCAGGAATCAGGGGACCCCTGCGGCATGAGGCACCGACCGCGACTCGGCGGGTGCCTTCAGGAATCAGGACCATTCGGTCACTGACACCATATCATCCCAATCTGTGCCTTCTTCCATACCCATTCTCCATCGAGACTTTCTCTACCATGATCACCATACCTGTCAATTCGGAGATTACGGTATCACATGTAATGTAAAGTTGCATTACGATGAAATTAGGGAGTTGGACCAGCATAGACAGCGATGGACCAGAAAGAAACAGTAAAAGCAGTCCCATCATATGTAAATCCTGAATCTCATCCATCTTTCAAATTCGTATTCATCAGAAAACTATTATCGCCGATGTGCCTGCTCAGAAATGCATTGTCCACCATGCAGCGACGCAGAACACCAAAACAGGCGGCCACGCCACGTCCAGCACGTCACTAAGAAAGCCCCGAAGGAGTCCCACCTCATGCATCCCGTGGTCCACCCTCGAACACGGCAGTAACACCTCTATGCGTCTTTGCCGCCCAAGAAGATAAAACACCCACGAACAGGACGAGAGCCTGGCACGGAGTTTACTGGACCGCGCAGGTTTTGCAAGTTTCGTCACAGGCGGAGGTAACGGGTCCTCGTCGGTATCTTCCGTGTTACTTCGCCCGAGAGGACGTCGAGATAATTCATTCGTGCTCGTGGCACGACTGGCGCTGTGATCGGGATAACTGGATCGGGGAGGAACCTCGGACCGGCGCAGTTGCCGTTTGTTGTTCCGGGTGCGAATGCGGTGAATATTAAACGCCAAAAGGCTAAGCAGCGAGAGCAGAATGAAAGGGACATAGACAGTGAGATAGATACCGAGTTGGTCCGGGAGAAAGCATGGTGTGTCTAGTGGTGAAGGTGGTGAATTCGGTAGTTGGGTCAGGGCCTCAAATGAAGGTATTGATGAGGTCAACGAAAGAAGCTGGAATCCTGGTCGGCGTATCCCCATCGCCATCGAAAACGATTTCACAGTGACTTCTCTTGCTGTCGTTGAGCTAGAAAGCGATAGCAAGGGCAAAGGGTGTGAATATTCACAATAGTCATGATCATCGCCGCTATAATGTAACTCCGTTCAGCAACTGTGTCTGCGTAAATAGGGAGACGACGAACCTTAAAATAAGTGATGGTCTGAGCAGGCCAAGTAGAAATTGTGATGCTTCATCAGAAAGGGTGTTCTGGTATCCGAATCCCCGTCCCTGGCGGATGGTGCCCCGTTCTCGCAGCGGACCGCAGTCCGTACCAAGAGGTCGAGCAAGAGGTATGTGCGTGAATAGTACGATTGGATTCGCGTGCTCATGTGCAGCAAATCGCTTCACGAAGTCAACAGTTCCTCCTGTCACAGCAGGCCAGTTGTCATACGAGTATCCTCGGTCTGCTCGAATAACATCTTCTTCAACGAGTGCGATCGAATCGACAAATAGGAGAGTATGGTTTCCAACCGAGATTTTGTCATTCCGCCGTCCAAAGTAAGAGGTATACCTCTCCCCGGCTTGGAGCGAAAAGGAAGCAGTTTCTCCGAGTCTGTACGTCCAAAAGAGGGTTCATGAGAGAGCTCTAAGCTTGGAGAAATCACGGCGCACCCTATGTCATGATTTCCAGGGAGAAAAAAAGTCGCTGTATTATCCCGGATCTTGAAGATGTCGAAAAATCGTGCAGCATAGGCATTGTACCTTGTAATTAAACGAGCAACCTCAGTCGCAAGCTGAAGTTTCACCGCTTGGATGCAGCTATGAATGAAAAAAACCTACTCGATATTCGACATACTCGCGCGGCCGTTGTCCATGAGGTCGCCCAGGAAAACAACAGCATGGGGTTGCAGACGACTGATCGTTGAACGCCAGCTTCTCCGGAGGTTCAAATCGATTATGAATTGTCCCAAGGCTTTCAGGAGGAAACCACGACCGGGGTACGAGCGGTGGTCAATGATTTGAGGGTCTGCTACCACTAACACTCGTCCAATACGGGAGTCGGGTGCGTTAGGCTGGTAACTGAAGCATGAGTATTAACTTGGGACCTTGGGGTACTGCGACTTCACCTGATGAATGTCAGGCCACTGACAAGCATGTAAGACATGGTCGAACGCGTAAATCTCATACCAAAGGACGACGAGTATCCACGTTGCCCGAAGGCCGTTCACGACGATGATGCGTGGCGGCGGCCATAGTTTAGGTAGATAACCCGACATGACGAGTGACGTTAGCAGACAAGCTCTGAAACTTGGCGAGTAACAAATATTTTCGCAGACAGAGTGCGCATGAGAAAGCGCCGGACACAGTTCGGGCTGGACAAGTTAAGCGTGAACTATGTGTTTGGCGTGCGTGGGCGCGAGTCGCGTATGCACAGTTGCAAGTATTGAAATAATGTAACATGGAATACGCTTAGAGTACTTGAAACTATCCGTGAAGAGGTGGTTCACAGGACAATGAGGTAAATCCTATTTTTGCCAAACTGTCACTCTCCGTGATACATCACACGCACTATACAGTACATGCCCTCCTGTGATAGCGATGTTGTCTCCGGCGATCGATTTGGCTCGACAGCACATACCATCCACCAACAGTTAAGAAAGGGTCTTTGGCAACTGGTTGTCCAACTTATCACGGAGTTACTCGTTCTGCGCCAACTCATTGGAAAGGTTCGATGGAGACTCTTCTCAATTTACTCACCTATTGTTACAGCAGCCTCTACCGCCTGCAAGCTCCAACGGATCCGGAAATGGCTATGCCGACTGGTAATCGCACTCCAGTACCAGCCTAGTGGAGCAAACGCGGTCCAGCCCTGATATCATAGAACGGCATCAAGCAATCTCTCGTTTCCTCGGAAGACAATATGTCCTTCTCGAGCAAAGTGGAGTGGCAGACGAGGAGCGCGTGGCTTCTTCTTCCTCATCTGTTCACACAATGCTGGCCGTGAAGCACTTCCGGTTGTAGTTTCAGGACCAGGTTGGTCCTTCTCCACGGATGCGGGTTGAGCCATTTGCGGTTCATTCGCGCCAAGTACTGGGGGCGCGGGTATTCGTCGTGATGTCCTACACGAGTTACAAGTGTATACGATGAGGTGTCCGTGCGATGTTGAACCTGGGTATCACATCGCCGTTATGAGCGAGGGCAAGAACGATGTATACTCAACACGCACTCTTCACTCGCACTGTAGAGGAGGCGCCAGGTATCAGAATGATGTTGCATCCCTTGCATATAACTCGTTTGACTGTTGGATCACTGCTGTCCATGAGTTCTATCGTTTAAAAGTGAAACGCGTGCACCTACATCTTGACATTCGTTTTCTGCCCTACGACCTTCATCGTGTCCACGTAGCTCCTTGACAGATCTGCAGTAGACACAACCTTTCTTCTCCGTTTCTTTGGACGGTTGTGCGCGTCGTCGGCCTCGCAAGGGCTACATGGAACTTGCGAAGAAGCACCAGCTGTCATGCCATTGAGAAGGACACTGGCTTGGTAGAGGAAGTTAAGACGTTGGATGATGTCGCGATTGGCAACGCTGTTTGGGTTAGGAATATCATTGTTCTTTTTGCCCATCGCGAGCAGGTTGAACGAAAGATTCAAAGGATGAAGGCAATATGCATGTGAGAGCTCGAGATAGATGTTATAAAGATCAACTTTGCTAATGAAAGTAACCGACCTTAGCTCAGTTGGAAGAGCGCGAGACTGTAATGGATACAATTCATCTTGAGGTCGCCTGTTCGAGCCAGGCAGGTCGGATTCCTTTTTGTCATTTCTCCTTTATTGAAATATTCATCGGTAGAATTTACGTTGATGTCGTCTGACTGCAATGCCTACGTCTACCTCACACCGACATGCCAGTACTCCTACCATAGCTAGTCCAGAAGACAATATTAAGCTTGACTGTAAGAACACCATATTTACATGTTTTCCTCTCATGAGACAGTATATGACTCCGAGTGTGTACTGTCAGGATAGAAACGAAAACTGCTCAGGGATCTCTCTTCATCGCAATGCAGACAACTACGACATTTCCAATTTCCTGGTGTTCACGATTTTGTGAAACGAAGCCATGTCTTGAACTCGTGCAATAAATCAAATTTCCCGTATTCTCCATTGCGCTGTGTGGGTTAATAGATCACGTCGTCGACGTTGTCGATGTCACTATCGATGTCGCTTAGGCTGTCGTTCTCGTACTTGCATATATCTGGGGTAGCATCTGCGTTGGGAACACTGTCTCTGGACGTGCTCAGTTCTCGTATGAAACCTGAGTTATACGGTGAAAATTGAAGCCCAGGTGACATCGCTGGAGACTTACCAAGGGACCAATCAAGGCAGTTAGCCTTCGTAGTTTCATCACTCATATCCGTCATATATTGGTACGCTTCGAAGACTTCCGCAAGTCTACCTGCCCGGAGGAGAGCATGACACCGTTTCTGGTTTGCAGTTTGCCACAAGAAGTTGAAGTCACACCCAAAGAGCTGCACAAAACACATACTTAGCATAAAAAGTATTTTCTCTCGCACAACGACGTACCACCATGAATTCCTCATATTTAGAATCAATGGCCGATTTAGATAAGAAAGCGCCAGTATTGACAGCGGCAGTGAAGTGATCAGCAGCTTCAGTTGGACAGGCGCGATCTAAGGCGCTGTTTCCCAGTTGGATATGTAGATACACCTGGGCGAAGTTCAGAGATATCAATGTCTGCGCACGAACGTTGCTTCAGTGCATGATACTCACTTCCATGATACGACACAAAAGGGTAGTATGAACATCGAGACAAGCGGCAGCTAGCTCTCGGAGTCGCCGCATGGTTTCCGCATGTTGATTGGCACTGAAAAGTGCAATGCTCTGGACATTGATGAAGCATCGAGTGTATAAGAAAAAAATAACCTGCCTTGATCAAGAAAAGGAAGTGAATGGTCTTTGGGTCTCCGGCACTGAATATCGACGCGAGGTCGAATGCCCGATTGGCGTCCCGGACCTGCTTTTTGCCGCACAGGGCAATGCCCTTAGAAATATAGCCCATCAACGAAGGCTGAATGCTGAGGGACTATGGTCGCATGAAAGTTAGCCTACTGTAAAGGATTTATGATGGACCAGGTCGGTACGTCACCTTAGTTGCATCGTCAAGTGCGTGGTCCCAGTCTAGTTTTCGCGCCATAACAACTGAGCGATTGGCATATGAACGGTAGTTATCGCTATTGGCGTCGATTTCTTGCGTTAGCAGCTCCTCAGCAGTAGGCAAGTCCCCACGTATGCATGCATTACGGACTGTCGTGTTCATAGCGAGGATCTACATGTGAAGCAAACTCACACATGCGTTATGAAACTCGAGGGTGGAAACATGCCTTGGTTTCAGAGCCTTGAACGTCGTTGTCAGAGTCCTGAGCCTCGGTGTCAGAGTCTTCCGCTTCGGTATCATAATCTTGAGTCTTGGCACCAAAAAGATGAGATGACGAACAGATGTAAAATGAACACAAACATACCTGCTGCATCTCCAAGTCCTTTGGAGCATTCTCTGGCCAAGCATGCTCTGGTACTGCCCACTCTGAGATCTTCTTATCATTTCCTCCGGCGAGGATGTACTTGCCATTCATGGAGAAAGTGACGCAGCACGGAGAGTCAGAGTGCTGAAATATGGCGATGGTTTGCCGATCTGAGAGCCGCCAGAGGCGGATACGGTTGCCTCTAGTTGGGGAGGCAACAACCGTGCCATTACAGTTCACAGCGATGCGCCAGTGAAAGCCAGTATGGCCTTTCCAAATATCACCGACCTGTGTCCAGGTCGATCCCACTCTCGTATAGTGATATCGTTACGGTCCCCAGATAGAAGGCGTGTGCCATCGGGGGTCCACACGAGTGACACTGATGGGATCCCGAAGCATAGGATACTTTGGCTCGTGGCTGCATTCCATGTACTGATTCCCCGGTCTGTCGCGATGGCAAGAAATTCGCCTGACGGCGAATACCGGATGCAATTCACGTAATGATAATCGCAATTCATTGGCGGTCCTTGCGGTTGCCATGTTGCTGTGCTCCATAACTTAATCGTATTGTCGTTTGAAGCGGCAGTCGCGAGTGTTGAGCCGTCTGGAGAAAAGTCCATGGACCATATATCTCCGGAGTGGGCCCTGAAGGCTGGAGTAAGAGCTCTGCCAGTCTCGATGTGCCATGCGATGACATATCCACTTTCATCACTGCATGCTATAATCTGCCCATCTCGTGATAACGCCATATCTCGCATCGCGTCGCCACGCCCCTCCAATTCCTTCAACATAACGCCGGTCTTCAAGTCCCAGACGCGAAGCATACCGTCCGATGAGTTCGTCGCCATACGTCGTCTATCAGGGAAAACTGCGACTGCGGCTACTTCATCAAGATTATCAAACTCCCGAACGGGTGTGGAGCTTCGAATGATGCGCTGCGCTGGGTCTTCCATAGTTCTGGTGGGGGATTGAGGTGGACCTGCTGGAGGGATTGTGGGTGTCTTGATCTGAGCGGCAGAAGTGCGTGTATTGGACGTCGTTTACGTTGCTCCTACTTCATCTCTTATCAGATGTGAAATGTCCTCGATGATGTTACGTCCAGCGCTTCTGAACATGCATGCAACTCGTGTCGCCGCAGTTCTCCAGACTCCTTTCTAATGGCACGATTGACTAATATCAACGTTGGTAAACACGATCGAATATGGGATGAACGGACCGAATTCTTGGACCATCGAAAAAGTACTCCCATTCGAGCGCGAGCAGGTACAGTCGTCGTGTTAGCTCGAATTCGGTCAGCGGCGATCGCAGGTGCCACCCCCATGATCCACAAATAGACGAAATGCTGCCCGTGAAGCCTCCATGACGGTGGCAGCATCCTGACTCCTGACTGTAAATCTTTGAGACTGGAGTGGAGAAAGTAGGTACTGTAGCTTTCCTGTTTTCATGTGTGAATTACACATGAAACGCTGTTGACTCTATGATGGTGTAAACTTTGTAAATGACTGATGAGAGATAGAAAGTTCGGAGAGAGAGACTCGAGGTCAAGAACTCGGATGAAGAACCACGAATTGGCATTCTAGTGGTCATCGACAGTTGGTAGGAGAAGACAATGTTCATTATAGGTTCACTTCAGTCCTATGCAGCAAATGGAGTGCAGATATATCAGTGAATACCAGAAGATATACAACATTTCTATTGAGATGATCAATGATGTCCTGAATGCTCGTCGTGGTGACCGTGGCCCTCCCATGGATGCCGCCCCTGTAAACATTGTGTTAGAGGCACAATATAGTAGTCGGAAGAAAGGATCAAATACAAGAAGTTTAGGTCCATCCTCACTGTCAAACAGAAGTCAGCACAACACTGTAGAGAGATAGTATTGGCAGTTACCGAGCCCGATAGAAAATGAAGAACCACATCGTGGCTCCAAGTGCCTTTGCAAGGAACTGGTATCTGAATCCAGGAAGATGAGGGTTAAAACCTGAAGCTGTATAACAAAGTTGTGAGCGCAGAGGACGGTCGAGCTGAGCGTCACATACGATGACCTGAAGCCATAATGAGTGTTCCGGGTTGAGAGTGGTATTTGCGTCTATTTTTTTGACCCGCTTTTGACTAATAGAGAAATTCTTGAACACCCATCCACACCCACAACTAAAGTACCTTCCACTTTCAAGCCACGTCGCTCGTCAGTGCTGCTGCAGCAATGCCAAGCGGAAAACGAAAGAGGGATGATCTTAATGATCTTGATGATTTACCGAGAATCACTTATATTGTTGGAGACAGGACTTTCGAGAGACTTTTTAAAGGTACACCCTCCCTGACCGACTTGGGTCGGTCGCTCATTTCACTATTTACAGAAAAATCCCTCGATGAAACAAAGGACTTGGTGCGGAGAAAACTGCAGCTACCGTCGTACTCGAAAATCAAGCTGAAGCAGCTGCGTGACGGCAAATCCATTGATTTGGATGACGGTCAGACGCGTCGGTTTGCAGCATTGCGCCTCCCTGACCGTAAACTTACCAGATGATGACTTTGACGCGTTCTACGCGCGGGCGAGATCAGTGATGTCGATGGATGTGGCGGTGGATATAACGGTAAGCCGAGTGATTTTCATGTAGTTAGCCGGTGTTGACCCATTCCAGGACGCTGAAGCCATGCTTGCCTCCTCGAAGGAAATTCTAGACAAATTGAATGCCTGGAACCACATGGAAAGAACTCGCTCACCCACAAATGACCAGCCTCCTGAGGATGCTGACGTGACTGTGGCAACCGAACCAAAGCCCAAGAAACGGAAGAAAGGCAGCGAGGAATCTGCTCCAGTGGCATCCTCATCAAAACTCTCTGCAAAGTCTAAAGTCTCGACCGTCACCAAAGCAACAACCGACCCTACTGATGAGCGACTGGCGAAGAAGCCAAAAGCCGCGAAGGCTGATACATCTAAGGATGTCAGTTCGACGCAAGTCGTCACTAAACTCACGGAGAAGCCGTCTACCGACTCCATTGATGGACAACCGCCAAAGAAGAAGTCAAGAACTGCGAAGGCTGATACATCCAAGGATGTCACTTCAACGCCAGTTGTCACTAAATCTTCGCGGGGGCCGCCCGCCGCGATAGAAGTGCCAAAGCCAAAGAAGTCAAAAACTGTGAAGGCTGATGTGTCCGAGGATGCACCTTCAGCCGAAGTTATCGTCAAGCCTACGGAGAAGCCATTAGTCGACCCTGCTGATGAACAACCGCCGAAGAAGTTGAAAACCGCAAAGGCTGATACGTCCAAGGATGCCACTTCAACGTCAGTTGCACCACTGTCAAAGCCAGTTGCACCACTGTCAAAGCCAAAGAAGAAGTCAAATGTTGCGAAGGCTGGTACATCCGAGGATGCAACTTCAGCCGAAATTGTCGCCAAACCTACGGAGGAGTCATCAGTCGACCCTATTGATGGACAGCCGCCGAAGAAGCCAAAAGCCGCGAAGGCCGGTACGTCGAAGGATGCCACGTCAACGCCAGTTGCACCTCTTCCAAAGCCAAAGAAGTTAAAAACTACGAAGGCTGATACGTCCGAAGATGTCACCAAACCTACGGAGAAGCCGCCAAAGAAGACTAAGAAGGCTGTAGAGTCGAAGGAGCCCCCGAAGCTACCATCATCGCCTAATGCTGCAGTTTCAGCCCCTCCCAGTCCCGCTGAACCGTCGGGGAAGTCATCGAGAATTGAGAAGAAGAAGAAGGTTGCCAGAAAATCGACGATTCTTCAGTCTAGTAGGTACAATTCTCCCTTCATACTGCTGGATGTTGAGATTATCCCGCAAAAGTTGAAGATGAGCGTTCGGTGGACCCTACGGAAAACGGCGTAACTACTTCTGAAAGTACGTATGAGTTACATTCCTTGATCAAACACGCCTGGATTGACCGCCTTCAGAGACGAAAGTCAAGAGCAAACCCAAGGATCGCGAAAGTGAAGTTCAAGCTCGTAAGCCAGCTGTCAAAATATCTTGTTCGTATCCCACAACTCCTTTGGGAACTTGCCACCAAATAATCTACTCTTGTTCCAGCAACGAAAGACCGCGAGGAAGATGTTATTGCAAAAGTTGCGGTCGCGAAAGAAAGTGCGTGGTATCATGAGTTGAGCCATCACCATCTAATGTTCCCCATAGAGAAATCCAAGGAAAGTAAACCAACCAAAGCCAAGGATTCTAATGCAGACGGTGCGCAACTCGTCCTGACGGGTGCCCCAAGGTCTGACCGATGTTAGATCAATAGCTGACCGACCTCTTGATGTAATAAATATTCAGGACAACGTGAATCGGATAGCGAGTGCTAAGTCAGCAATCTCATTGGAGGAAGAGGGAAAGGCTACGACGAAGGATATCAATGCTGAGAGGAATTCGGTCGACACGTCTCGGCCGTCAGCTTCATCGCCCCTCTCTGTAATTAAGACCACCAAGGGTGGTGTGTCATCTAGTCCGCTTTGTCATGTTTGCTCTGGCTCTTTTCATCCTCTCTATTGGTGCCCAACGGTGTTAGCAGGCCACGAAGCGATACGGAATAAACTTGAAGAATTGAAGAAAGCGGGGACTCCCGAACATCAACTCGCCATCAAGGATCTGGAGTCGCTATTAAATTCTTCTGGCGTTGCAGTATCTTCTGCTAGCAATGCAGCGCAAGAGGAGTTGGGGATTGATAACAAGTCTGATGGGGAAGCTACGAAAGCCGCTGAGAAGTCTGGTTCTCACTCTCAACCTTCATGGACACCCCTCATGCCAAATCACTCACTACTGTCAGAGGTGACCGTAGAGAGCCGCGGCGAAGGAAGTAGTTCGGAGGAAGAAGACGAGTTTGGTCAGGAGCCAGAACAAGAGGGGCACGACATTGAAACTAGTCAGCCTTCGCTCGATAATGTTGACTTGGACGCTATTATGCGAGGCCCAACACCGATCAAGCTACGCAACTTGATTTCGATCATGGAGTCGAAAGAAGTTGGATTTGACACGGAGGATGAAGACGATGATATGGGTCCCCTAGAAGTCGAAGATGACGGTGCAGAAGAGCGGAAATACCGTCGATTGTCGCAGCACTTAGCTGAATCGTCCGACGAGAAAGAGGATGTCGAGGATGGCGGAGGTGACGATGATAGCAAGAAGAGGTCAATGCTACCCCCGAAAATTTCTGCGAGACCTAATGGTTCGACATCGAATGCCAAAGACCCGGTTGGCAGTAGGACAGACGTTATTCCTACTTCTGACTCGGATGACATGCGTGTTTCTTTTTCAGGGGCTCCGGATAGCACCAAAGCCTTGCCCGAAGGTAATGGGAAAGCGGCTGAGGCTCTAGACCTGGACAAACCGTCAGATACCTCTCCTATTGGCGGCACGTCGCTTCTTTGCAACAAGACCGAGGCTAACAACGACCCCATTGAGCCAGCCGATGATCTTGTAGAATCCATGCACGGCAGAGCATTTGATATTGATCCCATCGAGGCTACGACACCGCCAGGTCTGAAAGCCACAATACCACTTTCCCCAGTAATCCACTCGACTCCAAAGTCTGGCGTAGTAAAGCGGATGAAGAATCGGCATGGGCAACATCCCAACCCATCCCAAATCCCTGTGCGCGCTGATGACCCCGAGATGACGAGGAGAGCAAAAGTTGCCACAGGAACAGGCAGTGACCAGCTATCGATTCGTGGCGGTACTGGAAGAACACGAGCGGATCTCCCACATGTTTCCTCGCAACCGGTTGGAAGAGGTGCGACGTTTGCAAAAATGAACGGTAATGCAGCGACACCTTTCCATTCGCAACCTTTGCCGAAAATCCCGACTTCTCTCGCCAAATGGGATGTTATTCGTGAATCTTCACCCTCTGTCATGACTGATGAAATAGATCGGAGTAGTCCTCTGCTCGATGGGCCGGTAGAGATACTTGGCGAACTTGCTGGCCAAGCATCTGATCAGAATGATGTGGGGGAGCGTTCTGACGATGGTTCAGCGGACAAATCCAGGAAGCCTCTTTTCGAGTTGACTGAGAGTTTGGTACCCTTTCCAGATTCGCAGGGTAACTCGCCCCTACAGAACCACTTGGACGTGCCTGCGAGTCAAGTACCCTTCCCATATTCGAAGTATAACGCGCCCATACAAAAGCGCTTTGAGGTGGTCGAGGACTCTGAGTTCGAGACGGACGGAGGCGAGAAAGAGAAGAAGACGGTTGCAAAAGGCCGCAGATCTATAGCACCCTACCGGAAACTCAGTGATATCGCCGCTAGCCAAAGTGCGCTTTTCTCTCAAAGTACACCGGTTGTGCCTCGTCCGAGCACTTTGACTAGCCGTAAGGTGTGGCAGGCAGACGATGCAGACGATGAAACTTCATCATCGGACTCTGACGGCGGAAGCCAGTCGCATATCCCAGAAGCAATGAGGGCAGGGAGGTTACGTTCTAAGAAGTTGAAGGGACTTCTAGGGTTGAATTATTGAAGAGCATGTGTTGCTGGATCCACACATGTCTCGACCGTTGTGTTCACCTTGGACACATCATGCATTATTGTACTTTGCTTTGTAGTTACATTGTTATTGCATAAAATAATCGTTGCATTTGCAAGGAAAGGGAACTCTGTGATGCATTGGTGTTGGTGGCCGGTGTATCTCAATCTGAGTCCCCGACATGTGATCCGTCCGTTTTATGTATTGGAATCAGTGGAGCGATCGAGGACCTCGTGGCACGCAGAAACAAATCTGATTGGTCTCATGTGAGTTTCAATAGCGCTGTGGCGCAGGCGTAGATCCTGAACATTCAAATTTTGAAATTAGGGGGAGATGTCCCAAACTGGAAACGATCACGGGGTTGCCATTGGCTATAATTTAAAATCCCGCTCATATATTTTTTGTTTCCTAGGCCTCCACCACCATCAAGTTTTTCTGAGCTTTCAAGCTCGTCTATGATCTTCACCGAAAGCACACGCGACGAGTCAGTTCCATCGTTTTATGTAAAAGACCAAAGTACACTGACTATTTATTTTTCACAGTTATTTGGCTGACTTAGTTTTCTCTCTCGTTGGCTTTTGAATAATCATGTTTGCTCGATCTATCATTCGTATCCCAACTACCCTCTCCCGAGGTTTCGCAACTCACACCGGTCCCAACTCTGCGTTACCAGCAACCTTGCATCTTAAGACCGGACAGTCCTTCCATGGTCGATCCTTTGGCGCTCCCAAGAGCATTTTTGGCGAGACAGTCTTCTCAACGTCCATCACCTCTTGTATGTCTATCATTATCCATATTATGCCTCATTTTCTCATGACCAAATTATGTAGATACCGAATCCATGACAGATCCTTCTTACCGTGGTCAGATTCTCGTGTTTACGACGCCACTCATTGGCAACTACGGGATTCCATTTAACAAAACGCCCATCGATTCTCAGGACGTCGGCGTAGTCCTAGAGTCTGAGGGCATCCAATGCAGCGCCATTGTGGTAGCTGACGTTGCCGAAAAATTTTCTCATCATTCTGCTGTGGAGTCATTGGCTTCATGGTGTCGCCGCTCCAATGTGCCTGCCATCACTGGCGTAGACACGCGTGCAATCACTCGACTCCTTCGTGATCAAGGAACCACCCTAGGACGTCTTGCTGTCGGTGCTGATACTTCAGCCCCTTCACCCATCGCTGAGCAATACTGGGATCCCGCTGCTGAGAATCTTGTCGACCAGGTTTCGACAAAGGTTCCCTACCAGCTTAACCCCACTGGTGATACCAAGATTGCCGTCCTCGACTTCGGTGCCAAGGCCAACATCCTGCGTTCTCTCGTGCGCCGAAACGCCGCAGTCACCGTACTGCCATGGAATTACGACTTCAACTCCATTCGCCATCAATTTGATGGTCTGTTCCTGACTAATGGTCCAGGTGACCCGCTTCATTGCATGGAAGCAGCTTTGAAACTCCGCAGAACACTGCAGGAGTGGGACAAGCCTGTGTTTGGCATTTGTATGGGACATCAGATTATTGGCATAGCTGCTGGAATGGAAGCATACCGCATGACGTTCGGCAATCGTGGGCACAACCAGCCTGTTCTCGCTCTCGCTTCTTCAGGCTCGATCAAAGCTGGAAGGGTCTATGTCACCAGGTTTGTGCTTCTTCTCTTACCGATTATGAGTCATTGCAAATTCTGATGGCGTGATCAGTCAAAATCATCAATATGCTCTCAAGCTCTCCGATCCCTTCCCGGAAGGCTGGGAACCATTTTTCATCAACTGTAACGACTCCTCCGTTGAAGGCATCAAGTCCACTCCCGAGTCTGGGAAGAAGGTATGGGGTGTTCAGTTCCATCCCGAGAGCGCTGGTGGTCCCCTCGACACAATTGAGGTTCGTTATTGTTGCTGATCTACTCCAGCAGTTGCTGACTGTTGTCGTGCAGATGTTCACCGACTTTGTTGATGAATGCCGGGCGCACAGACTTGTGAATAGTCAAGTCAAGCCAGTAGACAATGACATGCATGCTCCCAAATTTACGGTGGAACCGGTTCGTGTTGCGGCTACTGCTTGATGATATGTATAATACGTGTACAATACTCTGTTCTTCCAATGGTTCAAGGATTTTGTAAAATGTTTTCAAGCTATGTTTGTTTAACGGAACTTGCCTAATTGGGTGTTTATTCATTCCTATGATCATAATGAGCGCTGTTTGCAAACATTGAATATTCTCCTCGACGACTTGACAAGTCATTAACGATGAACTTCCTCGACACATATGGACTGACTGGGACAGGAACAAATACACCGCCCGCAAATGCTCAGCCAGAACAGAGTCTCAACGAAGAGGTTTCTCAGGTCATCGGTCAGTTGGGAAGGTTCTGGGGAGGGTTCAGGAAGCAGGTACGTTCACATGCGCACGTATAGCGCGTACCACAATCACAACTAACACAGAAGAACTAGAGCGAAACGGCCTTCGCGAGTGCGCGCAAGGATCTCAGTGAGGTAGTGACGCAGGCGCAGAGGGAGCTTGGCAAGCTCGCAGTTTCGACCGAAACCCCAGACCCAGACACTGCACCTGCCGATACCCACCCTGATGCTGAGGATACTTCTGAGAAGGAGAGCGAAACTGAAAGCGAGTCTAGTACGGCTCCTGAGACGCCTATCGCGGAATCGCCGAGCGGAGCAGGCCCATCCTCGACCTTGCAATCGTTCTTTGGACGCCTCCAATCTTCGGTCCCGCCCAATATCGTTTCGGCGGTCCAAGCTCAGCTTCCGGAAAGCCTTAAGTACCCGCAGAATATCGATCTTTCGCAGCTGCAGACGACCTTGTCTGCAGAGTTTCAGCGCGTTCAGGGCGTGACGCGTGCGCAGGCGGAGGAATATGTGCACAAGAGTGAACATTTGCTGCGCGAGGCTATGAAGGAAGCGAGTGAGGCTCTTCGGGATGCGGTGAAAGTGATTCCACCAGAGGAGAGCAGTGGATCATCGAGTCAGGGTTTGGTTTGGGATGGAACTGACATGTGGCTGCTACCGACGGCGGACGGAGGGGATGTGAAGGGCAAGGGCAAGGAGATGGATTCGGGCCCTTCTTCGAGGCGGCAGAGTGAAGACGCTCGACAGGCTGTGGCGACGCGTGCACAAGTGCTACTGAAGCAACTCAAGAGCAATCCCGAGATCATCAAGCTTGATCCTGAGACCGAATCATCGAGTGCAACGTTCCATGCTTGGGTATCTGAGGTGCAAAGCAAAGGCGAGCACCCTGGTACTAAAGCCTGGTTGGAACGCGTCACAAGTGCGCAATCTGATCCACAGGATGGGCCAACGCTGCAAGAGACGCTCGATACACTAGGTACGTTCACCACTCGCGTTCGTCATTGTCAACACTCTTATGGTTGCTTCAGTACCTTCCATACTTTCTGACGAAGAATTCTGGACGCGATACTTCTTCCGCGTGTATCAGATCGAACAAGAAGAACTGAGACGCAAGGCTCTTATTCATGGTAGACGACTTATATATTCAATGCGATAGCATATCATTGATAATCTTCACAGGAACGAACGTGACAGAAGAAGATTTTAGTTGGGAAGATGACGACGATGAATCCGTTGGGTCAGAATCGAAATCTCTCGGTATGCTCAGGTCGTCACAACGAACGTTGGGACCGAAGAAAGCAGCAGATGCGGGTGACCTTCCTTCGCTCCCTTCTTCGGAGTTCCACACGCCGATGACGATGAGTCCTAGGGAAAGCGATGACAGTTTTGACGTCGTGTCTGGCAACGTTAGCGCGGCAGGTGATGTACAAGAACGTGCAAAGAAAGATGAGGAAGAGGAAGAGGAAAGTGACTGGGAGTGAGAGTGAGACTACATTTTCTTACGGATGGTTGTATGATATGATATGGGTTGCCGCGGTGATGCACTATGATAGTTGAATTGATGTTGGGTCGTAGTATAGATGGTCTGTCTAGGGGGAGAGTAATGTTGAGTGCTATTTGGGTTGTTCTTAATCCGGGTATAAACCTCTTGAATTTCTGAATTTCTTGCTCTCGACTTGTACTTCCAATCACTTTCACCACAAGTGATGCGGGATGAGCTTTATTCATGAAAGGCGCACAAGGAACTCGCGTCTTCTCTCGCGAAACACCATCATCACCCTACTCCGCTTCTTCTGGGTTGTAGTTGTTATTTGGTGCGAATTTGGTGTCTTTTTCTACAGTTTATCAGATTGCAAGTGGCCAGACAAGGAGTTGAAGCAGGTGAGTTGCAGAGTTGGGTCTTTCTGTTTCTATAATGAACGATATTGCTATCAAGACTGGATCCAGTGAAAAGCCAACCCGTGTCCTCTTGATTTCTGACCCCCAGCTTCCAAACCCGAGTCGCTCAGGGACTTCATGGTTCGATTATGGCACCTCTACGAGATACCTGCGAAAAGGTTGGAGCGTCGTAACACGCCTTCATCCTCATGCAGTTGTGTGGTTGGGCGACTTGCTTGCCTCTGGACGCTATATCACTAGTGACGACGAGTACGTAACACCACAATTACCACTTTTCTATCTGTACTTACCGGTTTGCGCTCTTCACAGATACGAAGACTACGTGGACGAATTTCACAGGATATTCCCTAGCCATAAATCCATGCCAAGCTATTTTATCCCCGGAAATACTGATCTAGGGTGAGTGCTTGGTCTGATTATCCGAGAACGTAACGATCCGACCAACGCTTCTAGTCTCGGCGAATCTTCATCTTTCTCCAAGAATGCACGGAAATACTTCACCCAGTACTTTGGACCTTTGAATCAGGAGGTCACTCTCGCGGGCCATAGGTTTGTCCTCATTGACGCACCTGGGTTAGTTGACGAGGATTATCGCCGACACGGAATGGGAAAACAGTACGAGACTTGGACACCAGCCGCCGGTGGTCCAATCGAATTCATTACGTCTATTGCCTTTAAGGGTGAGTGATCTCTTGCGTTCGCTAAATTTGTTTCGCTCAAGTCGACCTTATTAGCATCGCCTGCCCCCATAATATTATTCAGCCATATCCCACTGTCTCGATCAACAACTACATCTTGTGGACCGCTTCGTGAGAAGGGCTCCATACGAGCGAGTGCAGGTCCCGGCTATCAGAACATGCTCGGCAAACAGACCACTAAATTTATTCTGAACACCCTTCGCCCAGCAGCAGTCTTTAGGTATGTTTGTAGAGACACGCCAGCTTTTCATTCCTGTGCTTACACTGCACACCCTTGTACAGTGGTGACAATCGAGACTACTGCAACATCACCCACCCACTCTCAGGAACAAATGCCAATATACTAGAGAAGACCACTGTCCGCGAAGTGACTGTAAAGTCATTCTCCCCATCAAGGCACATCCGACGCCCAGGCTTCCAGCTCCTCTCCTTGATCCCTCCGGACTCTGTGGTATCTCCTGATGGTGTTTCGTTCGTAGACGCACATTGCCTTCTGCCTGATACCTTCCGCATCTTCAGTTCAATATACCTCCCAGCGCTCCTACTCACTGCGGTCGCGCTATTGTATCTGAACATATCACTCACCCGCCATCGCCGCCGCTTCTCCACTCTCTCACCTGTCTCCGTCACCAGGAGCAGACCGGCATCCCCACCACCAGGCCCAGAATCTGCAATATGGTCGATATTGTCCCCGTACAGGACAAGTAGATCAACGAGTCCGACAAGTGTCCTCCCACCCTCTGCGCGTGTCTCCAGTGCAAAAGAAATATTCACATTCCGAGCATTGTCCTCCACTCCTGGATCACCGCATGACTCCCCGCTCCTCAGCCCTATCCCACTCTTCCATGCTGAGCACCAGGACGAGATGAACCCCGCACAATATCCATCGCAGTATCGCAATGATCATGTCTGGCCATCGGGCGAGGACGTCCATGATGCGCCGTCGTTCCTCCCCTCACCGAGTGCACGTCGATCACACAGGAGATGGTCGTGGAGCTGGAACTTTATGTTTGGAGGGAGGCGGCGGCGGATGACGATTGCGCTGCCGACATGGGGCGAGTTGATCAAGCTTGTTGCGTCTGGAAATACCACGAGCAGAGGCAAGCGGCGGGGGCTGGTGTGGAAGCTGGTGAGCGACAGCGTGAGCGTGGCCTTGCCTGCAGTTGTTACGTGGGCTTTGATTGGCTGGCTGTTCTTTTGAGGACATGATTTTGACTGACTTAGACTATCTACTCGCATCTCTATTTCCATGATATAATGGATGGTGTACTGTACATTGATCGCATCGGACTCGGTACGTGGTTGTATGCTTTTTGAAGTGGACTCTTTGAGCAGGGCTGCAGTGGAGTGACTATGTTACGGAGGCTAAAGTACACAACAGACTAGCGTAGCGACAAGTGCAATAGTGTCGAACAACAATTCATTTGTGTCTGTTGTACAAGAACCAAATCTGACGGAAACATATTACAAAGTATCAGGATCTGGAGCACATAACGCACAATATGAAGGTCATCAGGATCATCTGGGAGTGTCCAGTGACTAGTGCTGATTGGTAGAACGATTGCGGATGAAGTGCTCCATAAGCTCGAGCAGCTAGCTGAGAGTTTGACAGAAAGATACGGGAGACTTTATCGCAACTTCTTGTCTGCAAGCTCGCAGTACTATTGTCTGTGCTGCTTCTCAGTGGGCAATCACCTCTGGGCTAGATGTGAAGTGGGAACACAGTAGTTGAATTGCGTCAAGTAGTCAGGCGATGGGAAGAGATGAACTTTGAAGATGTGGTGGTTGAGACCATCCTCCATAAGTAATGCGGTAGTAAGTAGTATAACAAATCGTGTGTAGTTGATTTGGAGGCGTATTTTCTCCACCAAGCCGAGCGCTGCAGTTGACGTTCACTGAGAACCAGCGATAACTTCCCGTTAGCTTATAACGCAGTTGGAGGATTGTGGCCAATGGGAGATTGTGGGCGGGGCAGCGAAGGATGGAAATAGACTAGAAACTCTCCCTAGGCCGACCAGATATTTAGCAGAAGGAAGACATTCATTCCTTTTAAAGGACTCTTTGGTGGTATGCCAGCTCATAACGAGACACTCTGGTGCAGGTGAGGCGGTAGTTTTCACCTATTTTCGAGCGTTTATAGGATGTCTACAACATGACTAGAATTGCACCGGTAAGTATACTACTAAAACAACAAAGTCACTGTATAGCCCGCAACCCCCAACACTGCAATAAAGACGATGCAATAAGTGAAACTGTCAAGCCTGAAATCCAATATGACGTACGATATCCGGTGAATTTCTCAAACGGCGAATGGAAGTACACACTAGTGGTGTAAATCGCAAACAGCCAGATCGCAACGAGCACGACATTGAATACGATGGCACAAGCCTGCGCAGGCGACAATGCCCTCGCGCGCAGAGACACCCTGAGCTGGTCCACCAAGAACAGCACAGACATGGTGAGGAGGAAGACGTGGCCTGACACGTCGTGTCCCTTCCTCAGACGCGGCATTACGGGCAACAGGCCATCGGGCACCCACAGCGGCGCTGCAAACAAGAACGGATGCGTTTCCGGGGATATTGCTGTCCGAGTGAGACAATAGTCATTCGGGACGGAGAACGCCACGCCAGACGGGAGGTGCACAGTGCACACGCCCCCCGAGGCCGCTATCAGCCTTTCCAGGAGAGCAGGACCAAAGAACCAGTTCGTGAAAATGAGCCATATACCGGTTTCCACGCCCCATTTGACTACTCTGTTCACGGTCTGCTTGTGCGCTGGGCTGGTGAGCCAGAGCGCGAGGAAGGCAGCAGAAGTCCAGCCCCAGGCGCGCTTGATGAAGTAGATGTTGAGAATGTTAGCTTTGTTTGCAAAGTAGTGTGTCTCCTGCAGGTGGTGGGGGAGGTGGGTGAGGTGGGGATTGGAAGTGTCGAGATATGTCTCGTGCATGACGGAGTGGATTGTTCCAAAGAGAAGGATTGCTGTTATTGCACCGAATGCTGCATGGCGCACCTCGAATGTCATTTCAAGCGCAAGGGGATACGATTATTGAGAAAGCAGCTGCAAGGTTTGAAGACAAGAAGGCGCGTAGAAGTTGGGTATGTCATGGAGTGCAGCTCGGCTCAAAATCAATTCACGTGCTGACTGACACGTTGCTTCATTAGTGAGCTTGAGCGCTTGAGGCTTGAACAAGTCAATCGATATCGCCGGGCAACGTTAACGATTACCCCACGAACCTTGGCTTTGTGTCACTGGCCCAGGCCGCGACCCAGTTCCGAAGTCGTACATATGTTCGTGACCAGCTTCTGCTCCTGTCACAGGTAAGTACGGTAATAGTACCGCTAGTCTCCCGTAGTCAGAAGGGAAGACAGTCGTTTCAAGGCATCCCGTTTGATCTGGAACGTGCTACAAGTACTATGATGTTATTCCCTCAGTACTGATTCAGATTCTTGATCAGAAAACTAGATCTTCATGACCGCTATCATCACGTATTCCTTGATCATCACATCTGATAGCAACGTTCGTCAAACCACGACACGCGCTATATGCACCCCGGTTTCCCATTATTGCACGAGTGAGAATGAGGCAAGTCACCCTTCTCGTCGAGTCTATTTTCTGCATGGTGGTGTCTTCGACGTTCGTGCATCTCTAGCAGGATTTCTGATTACGATTATTATTTGTCATAGGCTGCTCCTGCTTACCTAGTGTGCGCGTTGGAGGGGTTACTACTACGATGTTTCTCGAGTGTAGCGCTCATGCAAGAAATAAAAGCCTGCTAACTTGTCCCCATCTGCCAGCTTCGAGTAGCTAAGGTCAGTCCACGTCAAGCGGGGTCACATTCCTGTGCTCAACTCCTTTGTACAGTCACTGCATTCAACATGCCCACGCCGCATTTCCCTGTGGGGGCCTCCGCAGTTGTCGCCCTCAACAGTCAATGGCGCACTTTCGTGCACTACAGTGACAACCGCATTCACCAACTCTGCCTGTTTGATCCAAACACTCTCGTCTACACCGACAGCTTGGTTGGTGGACCGACCCCTATGCCCAACTCTCCCGTTGCAGCTATTACCTGGGGCAGCACCGTAGATCATGCAAGTGTCTTTATATCCATTCACCGAGTGTCCCACACTCATGAGCATTGCAGCTTCGTGTGTACTACTTTACGGAAGACTGCAAAGTGCAAGAGATGTATTGGGTCGGTGGCGTTGATGCCTGGTTTAAGGTTGGGAATATTCTGGGCGATGTGGTGGACGGCAGCTTCCTGTATGCGCAAGTGCACGCAAGTGGAAACGATCTCCAAGAGATTAGAGTTGGGTATCTCTCCCCAGAGCACTGTGATACTATTACGGAGTCGGTGTTTACTTACCCTACTGGGTGGGGCGCACGCACATATGCCATTGACATGATGGATTAGAGTGTTGCAGCATTCAAGAATTATGTGGTACATCTTTGGTAGAGATCTTTCAGTCAGTGGTTACACAAGGATGTTATGGTAAATTGGATGCGTACGAATATATTCACATCATTCGCCTATGGTCTTCTGTCTAGGGGAGACTACGCCATCAGCATTTGCCACCCCCCTGTCTCGACGAACGGGTATGGTCGCTTTGGATCACGGAATGCGCCTCGGTGGAAATTGGTTGTGTAGTGATCGTGGGTGTTTTGCTCCAAGCTGCAGAGGTGCATGTGCCTTGGAGTACTAGCCGTTTCTGTGTTCTTTTGTTCCAGTGTCCCGTTAAACGCCCCAAACTCAAGGCTGTCGACCCTCGAACCTCCACCTTTTTTGGCGGGGAACGGCTGTAGCCAGGATATAACATCAGATTTATACACATGCGAGTACCTCATGTAGGAAATGCGAGAATTTAGAAGTATGAGGTGCATTGCAATATTGTCGCTGTCGCTCCCATCAGTCATTCCGCTCCATCCTTGTAAACTTCCTCGCTCGATCCATTTTAGAATGATCCATCAGCACAAATGCAAACCATATCCTCTTCCTATAGTGGCACCTATACGATCTCCACAAAGCTATTCCCACAAAATAGACAGCGCTGCACAGACTCCAGTAGATCCCTCACGATCCAACTCCTCGCAGCGAGAGGTAACCAGCTCTCATCTGAGGCCGGGAGCGGGAGCAGGGCTTTCCGACTGCATCCAATGCACGTGCGCACCTTGGACGTCGAGAGTATGAACGAGGTGATCGTACAGCGAGCTAATACAGTACGACAAAAGAATGTGCTTGTTAGATTTGCGAAAGAAGGATAGGGAGGGGAGGCATACCCCAGGTATGGCCGTTTGGACACGTGGCACTAGTGATGTCTTGGAGCGGAACCTCAGCATGACAGGCAGGACAGAGTTCGTGTAGCCCGGTAACTGCGGGATCGATGGCGAACGAGGTAGTGATAGTGTCTGACAGGGCTTGAGCTTCATCCGCTAGATCCTGTGGTGAACCGGGAAGTAATGACTGCACCACCTCACGAAGAACAAACGGAATATCAGGCGCTATTATCGATTTCGGGCTGAGCGGATACGGAAGAGAACCGACTCATGACGCACCACTGACCACGGGAACGATAGCTCTCAGGTGGCGAACCAGAATTCGCAATACGCAGTGTGAGATGGCGGCCAGGAGGCCCTGCGCAACTTGACCGCACTGTACCTGCATCTCGGGGTCCTTGCATAATTTCTATGAAAGAGAAGATATGGTAAGCTGTACGAAGTGGATGCTCCTGACCGGCGTACCCAACACATGTCGGCTATGGAAAGCCTCATTCGCAGTGATAGGAGATTGGGCCAGCCAAACAAATGAGTGGTCAGACTTTTTCGAAGCTGGAGTCGCAGATCGTCGGTCGATCCTTGCGTCCATGGTGGCAAGACTATGGAGGTCGTTTGGTCCGGTGGAACTTGAGATAAAATCTCGAGTATCCGGGGGCACAGCGCTGTGAAGCGCGCATTATTACGTAGATAGAGCATCAACGCACGCAGATGGTGGACGGGGGCACTCGCTGAAGCTGGAAAATATCTAGACATCAGGTATGGTCATGAGAGCTGTCGAGTGGGCCACTCGCCACAAGAGATCTCAGCAAAGGCGTCTGAAGCGGTGCGCAAAACAGTTTCATCGTCGAGCTGCCAAAAGGGCGCAGTGATGAGCATACATTCATGCTTAGCTTCATGTTTGTAGCTGAAATCTGCAGGTCGAAGGGCCCTAGAAAAATGATTGCATCAGTGAGAAATCGTGAACGACATCATCGATGACACTTGCTCGTATATCCAAACGAGAGTCGACTGCGAATCGTAAGACACCATTCCGCTAATCCTGTTGACATCCATGCGCGAAATTCCAGGAGTCACCTTGGCGAACAACGCACGGGACGCCCGGGATAATTCTGTAGACGTGAGAGTGTCATCTGCGTGTAGAGGACTCCAGGTAGGTTCCACGGATAGATTATGGATTACGTGAAAGGAGCCATCGAATAGTGCGAGAATGAGTACGTCGCGATGGAGAACGTAGGACACGCCAGAGACAGGGCTGATGGCGGAGGATCCGATGGAAAGGTTTTGAGTCTGGAGGAAGAGTGTGCGTGTGCCGGACCAGGTGGGTTCAGAACTAGGCCAAGACCAAAGATGTACGAGGCCAGGTTTTGTAAACACGAGGACGGGCTAGAAAATACAGCTAAATGTAGGCAAGATCGGAGAAAGAGAAGAAATAGTACGTTTCGTCTTGGTGGTTGTACCCACGTTAAAGCAGTCACACCTCGTTTATCAGCTTCACATATGGGTCCTTGAACGTCGAATACAGCACTGGTCGTGTACTCTTGCACCAAACCAACGTTCGAATTGGACTGTAAAGTTTGAACGACCTTCACCAGTCCAACGTTGCCTTTGGCTGTGGAGAAAGCCAGTAGGGATTCGCCTGCCGCCGTAATGAAGATCCATATGACAGCAAAAGACAGAGACAGCTTACAGTAACCAATGCCGTGAGTGACCCAAGGTGACCAGCTCACATGCGTAATCCATTGGTCACTCAACAATTCCGTATGGATGTGTGAGACAGAACCTTCCGAGTCAATGTTTTTGTTAAACCTGCACCCAATGAGACTAGTTCTCCAAAAAGACATGCATAGATGCACCTGAGAAACAAAATAGAACCCGCCCTGTTTCCCATGGCAAGCAGGGACGAATCGATAAATGGGGTGGGTGTGATCCCATAGTCTGGCTGCTTTGACCAGGCAAGGCCTTGGCTAGGGTGTCAGAGAATGACATGATGCATTGAGAAGCTACAGACAGGTCACTTGCGCACGGAGGATACCACGAACCAGATCTTCAGATGATCCTGGGTCGAGTAGCAGACCTGTAACGTCTTGAATCTCCACAGAACTCAAGACTCGCCCAAGGAAATATTTTGAAACAGCTCTTACATTCATCCATTCTCCTTTCAAGTGATTCTTATGAGCTACCCAAAGAGATACTTCTGCATTTGAATTAAGGACAGCTATTACACATCTCGAAGATGCATCTCAGCTGCATGCCAGACGGGCGATGAGGGAGGGATGCGCACCTTCCCCTGGACGTGAGATTATTAGGGGAGCATGTAACAGCACGAACGGAAAGATCGAGAGATCCAAGAGTAACAGCACCCCAATCTTTCCATCATCCAAAGGCTCAACATGGATTCTCAGGAGCGGGCAAGATACACTTACCTTGACACATACTCGGCCACAGATGTGTATGTCCACGCGCCAGCTCAATCATCGTCCTGAACCAGCCTAGAGGCCGCTCGCCTTGCTCATCTCCTGGAGATGCCTTGATATCGGGTGGTGTGCTGAAGTTGATTCCTGGGTCTGGTGTCTAAATGCAGGGCTTGTCGCGTTCCAGGTTCAGGGAAGTGCGATAAAATGTTCTTACCATAATATGCACAGCTGCCTTGGTAGTGATGCAAGCCTGGCCATCGTCTGACCACTGCAGACACCTCTCAGAAGGATGCGAAATGACAGTGGGCACTGCTAACGACGTGTAAATCGCCATCGTCGAAACAGGGCAAGCCGGGGCGGTGATGATGCTTAATCACAACTCGCGACCGATCATACAAAACGTCTTGTGGTAGTTTGATGATAGTTAGGCAAAACTCCGTCCTCGTCAAGAGCGGTGGTTAGCGCTGACAATGGAGAGCTGTGATCTCTAAGGTGCATCAAAATCACCTCCCGCCAGTGCTGCATATAACAACTTTAGCGCTCAAGCTTAAGGTGAGCATGCTGCTATTATATAAAAGGCGCCAGAGGTAGTTCCGTTCGACAAAAATGACCGTCTTATTAAATGAATGTACGTCTCAGTTCTCCTGTATCACTTGGAGTCATCGAGAGAGAGATAGTTAAATATAACATTACAATACGACCGCCCTCAACCTCTCCAACGGTGCAACATGCCTCGCACACGAAACGTCGGCAAATGTCTCCAATCTGTAAGTTTCGAATTAGCTCTCACTAAGCAGTTAGCGACTTAATTCTCCAAATCCTCGTCCTTAACGCGCTTGTAATGTGCGCGATCCCGGTTTAATATCCCTTTGATACGACGGAAACCACCACACCAAGTGCACATCCCCAATGCAACGACCACCGCCACAAAGATAGCCGCATATCCCAGACGCTCCCACGACACAACCATGTCCTCCTCAGCGTCAATTGTAGTGTTGTCCGAAACTGCGGAGGGGACCGGCTCAGCAGGGGTCATGTTCTCGCCATAGGTATCTGCTTGCGACGTGGTTGTGGATTCAGCCTCGGCTGCTGAAGTTATGGAACTCGCATTTGTGAGTTCCGTGACGAGATCCTGTTGATAAGCAACAATATTTTATTTGCATTAAGATCTCGAGGGACATAGCGAGCTGAATCATAGCTCAGCGTGGAAGGGTACCTCTTTTCCTTCCTCATCCACAACCGGCTCAACTGGCAACTAGACACGCGGATTGAACATGCCGCACATAACAATGAAAAGTAAGAGAACATACCTCTCCTGAGTCAGAGATGGTAACATCCTTCAATGGGCGATCGTTACTGCCTTTAGGAACGTCCTCTGAGAAATGGGTGAGAACAATCAAGGTGTAGAAGGATATAGAGCGAACCAATAGCATATACAATATCCATTCCCTCCAAGACCTTTCCGAAGACAACCTGATTTGACGAACCTGAGATAATGTGCTCATAAAAATGATACCATACTCACGTGTTTACCATCCAACCAGCTTGTGATAACAGTGCAAATGAACTAGAAAACTACTCAGTAATCAGTCGTCAAGTGCAACCACCGACATACGAATTGAGATCCTAGATGGGGTATATTAAACAGCAGGCTTGATATGAAAAAAGCTCGCTCACCGTTAGTGTCCTTGCCTGCATTAGCCATGGAAAGAGTGCCAGGTCCGGTATGCTTGAGCTTGAAGTTCTCATCTTTGAAGCGGTCACCATAGATGGACTGAATGACCTCAGTAAGTGATATTTCCGCAAAGACCAGTTCTAAATTACCTTTCCACCAGTGCCGTCACCGCGGGCTATTGAGGTCATGGCGAAGTGAGCATCAAAGCGCATGGGATAGTGATATACACATACTGAAGTCACCGCCCTGAATCCTGAGAGAAGAAGATATTAGATGAATGTCCACAGGACGATAGGTAACTTAACCAACTCACATGAAGTTCTTGATAACACGGTGGAACTTGGACCCCTTGTAACCGTAGCCAAGTTCTTTACCTTCCTTGTCGACGCCGCTTGCAAGTGCACGGAAGTTCTCGACTGTCTTAGGAACGGTCTTTGGAATACGTCAGTACGGTGCATATCTCGCGGGTGATTAGACCAACGCACTCCACCGTAAAGACCGATGACAACTATTTAATATTTAAGCTGCGTGAGCTCCAAGTAGTCCACGGCGTCAATGCACGACACTAACCTCGGCCTAGGTCATCGTCGCCATGCTTAATATCGAAGTAGACCTTGTGAGTTATTCTGGGGCCTTTGGCGGCATCCGCAGATTGCGCACAGAAGAACGCAGCGACTGAAATCAAAAGAAACGCGAGAGAAACACGACCGAACATTGTGCAAGTGAAAGTTGCGAACACGTCGACTTGAGAATTTGACTTGCATACAAGTGTGGGAACAATATTCCTTTTCCAATCCTTATTATCACAGCCCAGATTTCTTGTATGTAAGTACTTACACTGTAACCTACTGACTACTACGGTGACTCAGGAGCAGCCCGAGGCCTGAGGTCTCTTGGTTCCACACAGGATGTCTGATACCACAAATGAATCGCAGACATTCTCTGCTGAATCGTACTTTGCGACACAGCCGCAACCTCCTTCACTCGCCGCTGACATACAAGGCGTGCACGAGTTCATCCAACGGCAACGACAGGCTAACCGATGCGTTGTGCTTGTAACAGTGAGCGCCCTCGAAGTCCTCGCGTCATGTATTCTGAACTCCAACTAGAGCGGGGGGACTACCGTACCACTGGAGCTCAATGTGTAAGACAGAGCTTAAACCGCCCGTTGTACAAGGTCACTGACCTCATGTCCGATAAATGTGCAGCGTCCGCTTCCTTGATAACTTCAGTGCCGGTGCGCTCTTATTTTCTTTGCGTTATGTTCTGCCAACCGTCCGTTATGCACTCTTGCAGGCACCCGTGGTGCAACGTCTGCTGAATATTTCCTCAAAGCTGGCTATGCTGTCATATTCATGCATCGTCAGTTCAGCCTACAACCCTTCAGCAGGCACTATTCCCACACAACGAACCCATTTCTCAATTTCCTTGAGGTCGACGCCTCATTGCCGTCATCCTCGACTATAGACTCGGCATACCCATATTCACATGATCCTGCACCTACGGCACCTACACCGCAGGTCACTGTTACTCTTGCTGAGCGCGCCAGACTCCTCTCTGTGCTTCGAGCATACAAGGCAGTCCACGAGCAAGAAACCCTACACATGCTCTCATTTGTTACTGTGAACGAATACCTTTGGTTACTGCGTGCGGTCAGTAGGGAGATGAGCGTCCTAGGAAGAAAGGCAATGTATTACCTTGCTGCCGCTGTCAGTGATTTCTTCTTGCCACAGCAGAGATTGGTGGGTGATCACACATTACCCTGGCGAAAGAATAATGCTAATATATGGATGGTCAGTCGGAACACAAGATACAGTCTGGAAAAGGCAATCTGTCCATAGAAATGGATCAAGTACCCAAGATCCTAAAGCCGCTTGTGTCAGAATGGAACCCAGAAGGGTTCATCGTCTCATTCAAAGTGGGTCAGAATCGCGTTTTCCCCCAGTATGTGACAACATAGTTATCTTAGCTTGAAACCGACGAGACACTTCTCGTACCGAAAGCCCAACAAGCGCTTGAGCGTTATGGGCACCAGGTGGTCATCGGAAATGACCTCCACCACCGCAAGTACCGTGTTGTGCTGATATCCCCTGCGGCGCAAGAAGACGCCGCAAAACAGCTCAATGGGGTCCCCACATCTCAACCTAAATATGACAAGTTTTGGATAGAAATTGAACCCAATCAGCCGTCCTCCCATCCAAAAGAAATAGAAGAAGATATCATTAATGAACTGATTAAACGGCACAAGGCATGGATCGAGAGTGCATGAGGGACATCGTTGTATGTAATGATATACATATAGGGACTGTAACTCGATGAGGCAGATTAAATGAGAACGGCTTTGACAAGGTAAGGTACTTGGATTCCAAAGCATGTCAACTCGACTCTAACACATCACCTCCTATGTTCGGTAACTCATAAACGTATCACGAAGCTGTTCTTGTGCAGAGCCGTGGTTGTTTATTGGAACCTCTCGGGGTTCCTCCTGAGCACCCCTGACGAAATAGTCAACTTGACCAGTCGCCGCGCGCGTCATTGCATGTTCATAGACGAGAATAACAACTCGCATTCCGCATCGAGTTCGTACTAACATCCACCTCTTTCAACCCTCGGGTTTGGCTGGGAGTATCCCCTTGTTCTCCAACGTCTGCACACCAAGCGCAGAGTCTCTCGTAAGGACAAATAACCCTGAACATGATAGGTGAACCAATCCGATCAAACACCAACGCCGTGACGTACTTAAGTACTTGAAGCGAGGCACCTCATTATGTAAAATCATCTATCTCTTCATCACTTTCACCATCACTAGCGGATCTCCTTTCATTGTATCATCAAGGATCCGCAACTCATTGCCCACCCGCATCGTAAAATAATTGACAGCAATTTCACCCTTCGCAATCAGCGTCAAATGCGCGAAGAAACAAAGAGAGGCGGATCGGAAAAACGGAGAGAGGTAGAAGGAGGAGCGTTGGTTGACCCACCGGCGCATGTTGCTCCTCTAACGCGCGGGGATAATCCGCCACCCTATGGTGCACAGCACCGCCAGGATGCGCTTTGGGAGGGTGAGTAACCACGTTATTGATGCCCACTGACCGACTCAATGAGAAGCAGGGGGGGATGAAGCGCTCCCTCCTGGGTGGGGACAGTTTAACGCGGGGGATGATGACACACTATATCAAGACGACGAGGTGGTCATGGTTTCATTGAACCGACCTTTACCAGGAGTGAGACTAGGTGAGCCAAGAAAATGCTACCAGGAGCGAGGCACCCACAGCCGAGGATAGATCACCCTGGATCACTTGTCGTTCCCGGATGCGAATGGTACATATCACCCCTTGGTCGATCTTACTTTGTCAATCATAATACTCGAACCACGTCCTGGAAGAAACCAACGCCAGAACGTCCAGCAGGGAGCTTTACACCGGAGTGCCTCATCGAAGGACATTCCCGCTGCATATGAGGCCTCGTGGCCACTAGTTGCAATGTAATAAGCGTGTCGGCTGACGATTCAATTCGCCTGTGGGCAAGCCAGTGGGAATAGTGATGGAGGAGGGGTAGTGTCTGTAGCTGTGTCTCCCGATGAAACACTGGTTGTGAGTGGAAGCGCAGACGGTAGACTACGACTTTGGAACATGAAGGAGGGCACGGCGATCGGCGATCCATGGGAGGGGCATAATACCTCAACAGGGTGCCTCGATTGGTCTCCCAACGCTCGGGAGATAGCAAGTGGTTCGCAAGATGGCACCATACGACGGTGGAATCCAGATACCGGCCGACAAATCGCACCACCGATAGAAACAGGTCATTATTGGGTGTATATCATCAAATACTCCCCACAAGACGATAATTTCGCGAGCGGCGGTGGGGACAATATGATACGTGTGTGGTCAAAGAACGGCGAGCTGCTCATCAAGATCGAGGGGCACGAGCACTGGGTGAATTCGTTGTGTTGGTCCAAGGACGGCACACACATCTTCTCCGGATCAGGGGATGCCATCATCCGAAAATGGCGGTCTATTGATGGTAAAGAGGTGGCCGCCCTTCAGAGTCATACCGATACTGTTACATCGCTCTGTCTTTCCCCCGATAAATGCTATCCTGTCAGTGCATCAACAGATTTCTCAGTTCGCATTTGGAACATCAAGACCAACCAGCTAGTCGGAGACCCACTCTTGCACGACGACCAAGTCTTTGCTCTTGCCATATCTCCTGATGGAAAATATATCGCTAGTGCTGGATCAGACACACAAATCTATATGTGGAGCTTGGAGGCAGCACTCAAGCAGGCTGGTAATAAAGTTCGTGTTCATATTGCTGTTGTCAGTCTACTCTCTAATCGACCTTGGTTACTTGTATGATGGTGATGCACAGTCTGACGTGAAGCTCAAGGCAAGTCTTGACACCTTCGCTTTTCCACCATCTCACTTCCTTACAAGGGACGCGCTAGAGATGTATGTTAATTTTGTGCGAGCAAGCTCATCCGCTCACGTACATCCATAGATCTTTGGCGACTTTCCCCCATCTAAACCGCAGGCTAATAGCAGATATGTCCGTGTAGTTCTTTCCTGAGTCCTTGCCACCCTGATGCTGATACAGGGAAATGACTTCTGGGCGGATGATACAATTCGCATGCCTCATCGTGCCACTCCAGCCAATAGTCAATCACCTCCTCGCTGGCGGAATTTGTTCGATTTCCTGCGCTTCAAACCCCGATCTGTAGATGCCTCCCCGCAAATGCCGCTCCAGCCCCGTCGTCGAAATTTCGATTTATTCGCAAGAAGAACCTCCAGACCTACAGCAGCAGCAGTAGCAGCAGTAGTAGTCACTCCTGCCCGCGATGAAGATGTGAGTTGCATCACCGACATTGTCTTTGGTATTGCTAAGATGGATTTCAGAGATATGGCATTGCCCCTCCCACTGAGGAAGAAATCGCCGCAGCTATGCAATATGGGAATGACAGCATTGTCCACAGTCCGACATCACAAGGTCAAGTTGTAGCGGGTGCACAAGGGTCTCAAGCTCAAGTCGGCACTCAAGGAACACCAGCACAAATCGCTCAGGGGAAAAATTATGCCGCTGACACAAGAGAACCAGGATATGTGATACGATGCTGTGGATTTGTCGTTCATTTTTCTCGTCAGTCCACATAGCTCGAGTGATTATACGTTACATCGCGTCAGTCTTCCGAGGTTGACACGACTCGGAAATGTCGGTATTTCGCAAGGTGTTCTATCTTGACACATCATGTAGCAATGCCGGAAACGACGGTTTAAATGTTTGCTGTGCGCTTGGTTTGATACTCATTTTTGAAGCAGTTCATCACGTATATGTATGGGTCAACTCGGTTTTCTGTTTTAGTTATGTGCCAGAATGTGGACAATATAAGTACAGCTGATAAAAAGGCATGCGAATGTGGGAACGATATTCCTTTTTTGCTCCGAGAGGAAGGAAATTTAGGCATCATACAAGATTCAAAGATTCATTACTGATCAACGCCACGGTGAAAATGGACGATGGACTTGTCCTAAACATTGCAGAAGATGCATTTACGGGTCATACAAAGGCTGCATCGAAAAAGTCTGGTCGTTGGACGGACCGGTGAGCAAAAACCCGCTTTTACATCTATAGCTGATCATCGTAGCCCAGATTGAAGGCCAAACGAGTCCAGAAACGAAAGAACGTAAAATCGGACCAGCCAACCTTTCAGGCTGCACATGGTTCTGGCAGTGATGATGATGACCATCCCCCTCGTCCCGCGAAGCGGATGCGACATGACAAGTCCCTTCTGCATAATACTTCCACGGCAGCTCCTGCAGCAGACCGTTCTGCACCTCCACCCAAGCCTCAGACTCAGATTATCTCCTCTCTATTCTCGTACAACCCTAAAGTCGAAATGCTTACACCCTCCGTCGTCCACAAAACACCCCTTGAACCAAGCAATGCACCATTAACTGGTTCAGCTACATTTGCAGACTTGGGCCTTCACCCTCTCCTTGTCGCTCACATACAGTCCAAGATGGGTATAAATAAACCGACGTCTATTCAACGCGCAGCCCTTCCTATTTTTACGAGCCCTTCTTCTGAGGACATAAATGCACGAGATGTATTCATACAATCGCAAACTGGCTCCGGAAAGACTATGTCATTCCTCCTACCTATCATACAAGATCTTCTCCCCCTCAGCACACTCTCCTACATCGATCGCTCTATAGGAACACTCGCTATCATTATTGCGCCTACTCGTGAGTTGGCAAAGCAGATCTCAGACGTCCTGGAGGCGCTCTTACAACTCAAGCTGCGCCCAGAAGGCGAACAGGAGGATGCAGAGAGCTCAACACGATATACCCGATGGTTAGTTTCCGGCTTGCTAAGCGGAGGTGCAACCCGCGCACATGAGAAGGCGCGTCTAAGGAAAGGTATACCCATTCTTGTCTCAACACCAGGTCGACTACTAGATCATCTGCAAAATACATCTTCTTTCAATGTTGGAAAATGCAGATGGCTAGTTCTGGATGAAGCGGACCGCTTGATGGAGCTTGGTTTCGAAGACACTATTAAGGGGATCGTACAGGGTCTGGATGGGAGGAGAAGGCTTGCGTTTCAAGCGATCCAGGAAGGTAAGAGTTTGGAAGTTGGAGGATGGGATTGGGATCGGCAGAGACGGACAATCCTTTGTTCAGCTACTATCCGTGAAGATGTGCAGAAACTGGCAGGCACCACTCTAATACGACCGCTGGTAATCAAAGCCCTAGACAAAGAGAACCCGGAGCATTCACCTTCCAACCTTGAAAACGAGCCACTCACCGGAACATCTACCGAAAAGTTCACCCCGCCGTCACAACTCTCGCAGAAACATGTAATTGTTCCCCTCAAGATGCGTCTTGTAGCACTGGTTGCGCTTCTTCGGTCGTTGCTCGCGCAGGCACAGGGACAAAAAGGGTCGAAAATCATTGTATTCCTCAGCTGTACAGATTCTGTGGATTTTCATTGGCACTTGCTAGGCGATTCATCGATGGACAGTGAAAAGGCTGAACATGCCAAGTCTGATGAAGACGGGAGCGGTGACGAAGATAGCCAGGCAGACGAGTCTACTCAACAGGAGAAAGATCAAGGTGAGAACAAAATCGCTGCGCACTCCCCGCTTCTTCCAGGCGCTGCAATTTTCCGTCTTCACGGCTCCCTACCCACACCCCTTCGTCTTGCCTCATTGCGCGGGTTCTCAGCTACTCCTTCCTCAAAATCTAAGCAACCTGCTTCCACATCCTCCATTCTCTTATGCACATCTGTGGCATCCCGTGGTCTCGATCTACCCCTGGTTCGCGCAGTCATACAATACGACCTGCCAACCGAAAGTGGTGCGACTGAATACGTGCACAGAGTAGGACGGACAGCACGTGCTGGAAAGGGTGGCGAAGCTTGGAGTATCGTTGCGCCCAGCGAATCTGAATGGGTGAAATGGGTGGAGGGGAAGATGCGCGGTGATATGGCGGGCGAAGAGTCCGGCAGTAATAAAGTCAACATCACTCTGGAAGGCAGAAGCATCGAGAGCGTGTTGACGAAGGGCTTTGGTGGCAAGGGCACCGAATACGAGGAACGTGCGACAGAAGTGCAACTTTCCTTTGAACGGTGGGTCCTGCGGCGCAAAGAGGTAAGGAATATCGATTTATAGTAGAGAATTTGCGCGTGTGTTGACTCATCTTGGCAGAACGCTGAACTCGCTCGGAGAGCATTTACCTCGCACATGAGAGCATATGCGACTCACCCCTCGAACGAGAAACATATCTTCCACGTCCGACACCTTCACATCGGACACCTGGCAAAAGCATTCGCCCTGCGTGAAGCACCGAAGACAATATCTGATGGGAAGAAAAAAATCGCCAGTGCATCCAAAGGTCACGGCTCACGTCCTGCTAAATCGACAAAGCCACACGATGGCGGTGGTGCGGAGCAAAGGATGCAAGATATTGTCCGTGCACAGGGTCGACTGTCGAAAAAGGGCGGCAAGATGATTAGCAGTGGGACCGATGAGTTTCAGGTTGCATCAGGCGCTACCTTGGAGTCACTTGTCAATGGCTATCGGTTGTAGTCAGGGCTTTCAATTACTCTTCAGTAGGATGTACTACTCAGTACTTGCGACGCTAGTGTGTATCCCTGTTTATTCTTTCTCTATTAGTCTATGAAAGCTATTGTCCATTGTAAGTAGCTCTATGAGTCAACAGCTTGGAAAAGTTTCTAACAAGACCGAACTTTCACTTTCGCAATTTTCAGTCGTCCAATGGCAGCGTGACGAGTAAGATGTAATTAAGCTCAGTTGCACATGGAGAGTGGCAAACTTCCTAAGAATCTTGAAGAGTTTTGCTCCATGGGCACGCCCTGTCTTCCCGATGAGTGGGTGTACAAACTGTGGGCAAAAAGCGTGACACAAAGGGAACGGTGGTATCACTTCTTGTGCTGTTGTGCGGGGTAGGTCTCCAATAAGTCTGGATATACCCTCCAGTTACTGGGTGATGGAGAAGTGCCATGGGGTCGAGTTTGATCGTTTTCAGATCTCCGACGTTTACGTTACAGACGGCTTTCTTTACATTTCTGGGTTCATGACTGCGTTCCATCGAGAGGCCATGTAAATTCCATGGCGACTGGGGAGTTTATAAATGCCTTTGTAGGGTTCAGAGTCAGAACAGCAGAAATGGATCAAGTCGCACACAGGGGCTTCAGATCAGCTTCCCTTTCTAACAAGGCCAAACAATCCGTCGGGCCTGAGTTTATCATAACTCAAAACCATCCGGTCCAAGCCATGGATTACGTGGAACAGCCAAATAGCAATCTGGTGCGTGAATCTATGCTAGCTGATTCAACGCTGACAATGGCCAACCTATAGGTCTGCTGTATCTGCCAGTGAGCTTAGCACTTCCTACCGTATAACCAAGATTCTTCTACTAAACATACCATCATTCAGCGCTCCGTTTACAAATCCAACAACCGCTCGAACATGCATGCACACATTCTGTTGCGACTGCATAACAGTAGCGGTGCAGCATTCCCCTCAATGTCCCATTGACCGATCCTCGCTTTCACTCGACGATCTATCGCCGGCGAATCCAATCGTGAAGCACGTGAGTGAAATAGTCACGACATGTAGGTGGGGACTCCCCTTGATATACCCCGCCTCAGCTCGTGGACGAACTCGTTGTAGAATGCCCCAACCGAGTCTCGGGATGTACGCAGACGTTCCAGAGGCAATTATTATCCATTCACATCAAAGACGCGTGCCAATACGTCGAGATCCCGTGTTCTGAAGAGCAGTGTGACAAGATGATCCTTCGCAAGGATGTCGGTAAGCACAAAGACGCTTGCGTGTACCGCTCGACCCAGTGTGACGGCTGTGGCGTGACCATCAAGTACAGCGATCTCAGCGTATGGACGTCCATGATGATTCATCCACATTTTACTGACAGAATGTCGGGCAGACTCACAATTCGGAGTGTTCTTCTAAGTCTGCGACTTGCAGTTTCTGTTCCGAGGAGTTCCCGAGGTCGCAGTCGCAAACGCACGCAGCCACCTGTCTAGACTATGAAATTCCATGCACGCATGCTAATAACGGCTGTCCCTGGATTGGCCCCCGGCGTCAGCTCTCTGATGAACATGCTCGCTCCTGCCCATACGAAGCTATCAAAGGATTCTTCTCTATCAACAGCGCTCAAATAACAGCGCTGAGCACGGAGAACGCCGCTCTCAAGCAGAAAAATCAGGCACTTGACTCCGTCGTACAGACGATGCAGAGAGAGATTCAAACAATTAGACACGTCCTTGGTCCATGGTGCAGATCAGATATCCAGGGCCAAACCTCACCCGTCGCCGCTCCATCCATCATTAATGCCTTTGATCAACTCGCACTTTCGGCTACCGCCGGTCCTTCTTCCTCTAGAAGCATATCACACATCATCCTTCCCTCCGCAGATCAAGGAGAACTCGTCTTCCCCGAGGTCAACGCACTCGCACCCTACTTCCCAATTCCTCCCGAAAACACTTATCCGGAGTCGCACCACTATCCCCGATCACGCCCATCCTTCAGTGGGATGGCAGATCCCCATTCCCATCCCCAAATATCGCAAAGGGCACTGCCCTTAACCCCCGTCGCACCTCTAAACCTCAGCACCTCCCTCGAAGGCTCGCTCAGCGGCCTGCGTGACTCCGTAGCCGCTGTATCCACATCCGTCGACTCTCTGGCGCGCCGTAACGACATTGCGCTTACAAACGAGAGCATGCGCGTCAACGAGGAACTCGGCTCGCTCAGATATGCCGTTCACGGCATACGACTCCAAGTGCGTCCCGTCTTTGTCCTTTGTCCTTTGTCTGTGTATTTAAACCTGTCATATCCTATCTTATCGCACCCTGTCATGCATCGTGGGCTGACGAATTTCTCTTGGCACCAACCAGCTTCACCGTTTGATGATGGATAGGAATGCACAGGTGACAGGGCGAGCAGGGGAGCCGCTTTCACCTCTCCTCGGTCAGCCGATCTTCCACCCGCCAATGATGGCACCTCCCTTCCCTGGCACGCCTGGAACGAAACTTTGAGTCTGAGTCGGGCAGTTCACGTCGAGTTTGTTGGTTCGGTTCTCATGTTATCTATCTGTCGTACTATATTGGTTATCTATGGGCTTGCTCCGATAGGTATAGCTTTTTTCTCCAATCAGACATCCTTAGAAACCTAATATCTCGACGGGGAAAAAAAACGTAACTCGGCTTGACTGCCAGTCGCCCCACACAATGAGACGGCCCGCTCGGGTTCACAAAAAATGCATTATAAACTGGGTACAATTATCATAACAAAGGAGCGTGCACCCACAAAAGGTTCGCCCTCGACAAAAATATGACGGGATAAAGATGGTGGTATTGAGTGACGGAAAAGAGAGAAATAAATCTTGGCGAGATGACGACGACGAACAGGAATCGCGAGACCACGATAACGATGAGCAGCATGTAAGACTAGGACGCGGGGCAATGAACGAACGAACGAAACGAAACGAATGAGTGAATGAGTGAGCGAGCGAATGACGGCTGGAAATAAACACAAGATGAAACAACGACAAGAATAACTGTATAAGAGAAAAGAAAAAAAAAGATGGAAAGGAGGAAAAAAACAGCAACAAAATTAGTTTGCAAGCAAGCCAGTGAGTGACCATGGTAATAATAGCAGCGAGCAAGAGACAGTAGATTATGGTACATGCAATCAAACTCCAGACGGACGGACGGGAAAGGGGGTATCATCAGACTTAGTTGTACGTGCTAAAGTGCTCCCGGCCGTTTGCAGGCGGTGCAGCGAACGAGTAATCCGCCGAGGGTTGTGCATAGGAGCTCGCAGACGGAGCAAAGTTCCCCTCTTGTGGGTATTGCATCCCCGGTTGGGCATACGAGGTATCGGTGGGAGAAAACGTGCCGTCGCGGGAGAACGGCGCAGGGGATGTATAGTTGCCGGTATGAGAATACCCACTTGACTTGGGAGTGAAATGGTATGCATTCGGCGGGGGCGTCGTGTCTATGGGAGGTGGATACGAAGAGGCATGGTTATGTTCGAGGGTGTTCTGGATATGACTGTGTGGTATTCCTTCTTGAATGGTGGGTATACTGGGCCGACGGCTCACTGGCGCAGGCTCCGTGGGGCTCAGATAGGTATTAGAGTTGGGCTCGGGTGGGACCTGGACCATGTCAACACTTGGTCAAAAATCATTCAAAACACACATACAGAATTATAGCCAAACGGATGTTCGCTCGTTCGCAAACCAAAAGGGCCAGGATCCTTGCCATGTGCGATGTGGGGACTTCCCACGGGTGAAACAGTAGAAGCAGGCGATGAATATCCACGTTCCTGTGACAAAAGATGCTCGCGGTGTGGGTAGGCTAGTGACGACGAGGCGGCTTTCAAGTGAGCCTCGTTGATCGAGCCCTGGCTAGACCGCATGTTCAGGCTAGACATGCGCGTCTCGAGGAGAGAATTTGATGCACTGTGACACGTAATACATTAAGGGACGAGAAATGATGATGAACACGCGGCGCACCAAGACCCTCTCCTTGCATTTGGATCAAACGCCATATGATCGACGCCAACGCAGCTACTGACGTCCGAATAGATGGCACTCGTCGCACTTGTGTCGCTCCCACATGCACTCGCAATGGAGCCGAATCTAGATAGTCCAATGGAGCTGGCCGAGTCCTCCGTGTCCTGGTCTGTCTCATTACGAGGAAACGCCCATGTGTGCAAGTTAGGCGAATCCGCGTCCGGGGAGGCATTCGAGGGTGACCCGGATGAGGGAGCGCCAAACTGGAAATCGGGCTTGGGCAGGGGTCCAGGGATAGGAGAGGAAAGTGTTCTTGAGCTGGCTGCAAAGCGGTGGTGAGACATATGGGAAGATGAAGGGACTTCCTGTACGTGGGGGAATGGAGAGCGTATGGGAGCGAATACATGTGGCTCTGATGCTCGGTGAGCGAGGGGAGGGCGAGGGTAAGGGTTGTAAGAAGAGGATGAGGAACCGTAACTTGCGGTTCGCATGCCTGGGGTAGGCAGGCCGGAAGGTTGCCGGGACATGGACTGTCCCGACCCTGCAGGTGAGAGGGGGGACCTGAGGAAGATGGCGTCATTCTTTTCCTTTGCGACGCGTGCGAAGGGATGATGGACAAGCCTAAGGAAACCGACGTCCATGGACTTGCGCCTATCTGGGAAGTGGGTAGGAGGGTGATTATGGTCTGGACTGGGAATGGACATTGTGATTGGGAGGGAACCTCTACGAGAGTTTAGAAGGTCGTTGTTATCCTGCCAAGTGACTTGAAGGGGTGGAGGGCGGAGATGAGGAGAAGATTGGGGAGGAGTGGATGGGTTACTGTGCCATGGAAGTGGAGGAGGCTGCGGAAGACGAGATAAGTTCGTAAGAGGACTTGAGTGTAGAGATGATCGCTCCACTAAGTGTGGTTCTGGCGAGGGAGGGTCATCATCTTCTGCAGGGTGCGTGGGTTTTTCCGTGGGTGTAGAAGAATTGGACGAGTCGTTGGGGGAAGATTGCCTGGGAGACTGTGATTTTTGAAGAGAGTTGGTGGGAGAAGTAGGAGGAGGGTCCTGGACTCGTTTGCGTAGAGCCTTGTCCTTTGCACGTCTAAATAGAAAGAAATAAGAAAAGCAAGGATAAAGTTGTCAAGAGAAGTGATATACCTGTTTTGAAACCAGACCTGGGGTTGTTGACACGCGAGGTTGATCGTCAGGACGCGACGTGAAATGAAGCTTTTAACAACGCACCTGAACTGCACGAGGAAGCATATCAAGTTCAGCAGCCAACTTTTTACGAAGAGCGGCATTGGGCTTTGTGTCTTTTCTGAAGACGTCTTCTAGGACTTTGAGCTGGGTGCGAGAAGTACGCTTTCTGTGCTTGACTTCGTTTGGAATATAAGGGAAAAAAGTCCTGAAGTCGACTGAAGTTGGGTCTACTCCTGGTGGAAGTAACGAAGGGATACAAGTTGAAGCGAATCTCGAATGATGTTGGTCCATTTGAGGAGGATGGTTGTTGAGGATGAGATGGACTGGAGGGTTTTGAGTTGTGTGGGAGGTATTAAAACGAACGTGAGGCTTGGCTGCCATGCCAGGGTCCATGTATTCCATATATTCGCTTGTCGATCTGGGCTTGTCCCATAACACGAGACGGTGGAATGGTTCAAAACTTAACTGCTTAGCGCCCGACTCGACGTTTCTTCCTTCCTTGATTATCTCAACAATGCTCCGTAACAACATGATGCAACATGCAGATCTCTACCTCGCCTGCCCATCGGGGCCAGACCCTGACCGTCATTCTCGGGGCCGTCCAATCAACACCCACACCGTCCGCTATTACCAATCTCATTATATATGGGTAATCAATCCCCTACTACCAAATCACAATACGTAGTGTTAAAAGGCATAATAAAATGTAACAAATATCATGTGCGTGGTATATCAATGTGGATGCATGACGTGACGTCGAGGTCGATGATGAGAGTGTGGCCTAAAGCAAGATTGGAACGGCAAACAATGTCCCAAAAAAAAAACATACAACCAAAAAAAAATGCACATTTTCGTTTTCATGGGCTGAGGTCCATAGCATCGCAATCGCGGCTCATCGTCACTGACCGTCCTAGAATATCCTCCAAGAACGTGCTCGGCACCCCTGCAAGCGGGGACGCAGCGAACACCGACCTACCCTCCCGCTTGCATTCTTCATACGTGCGTTCCATCGCCGCACCCGCCCTGCTCACAACAGGGTGCCCGCAAACAGCCTCCACGTCGATTCGCCTAGCAGGATCCATCCGCATCATGCTCTTAATCAACGCAAACAGCTCAGGACTCCCATCCAGGTTCATCTGGCTGAAATCCTCTTGACGTAGCCGATGCCACCCATCCCCCCTGCAAACCAAAAGTTAAAAAAAATCTCATCCCAAAATAAGTACATTGTCACCCACTGATCAGGCACGACAATATTGGTGGCTGTTTCTAGCATCGTCATCCCAAGACTGTACAAAAAATATATCAGGGTCACCCACACATACATCCATGGGACAACGCACCTGAAGATATCGGCAGCTTTGCCGTACTTGCCCTGTAACAGTTCACGCGCAAGGTACAATTTGTCTCCCTCACGCTCAAACGCGCCCCCAGGACGAGGCCACACAGATGCCATCCCAAAATCTCCAATCTTGAATCGCCCTTCCCGCGTGAGGAAGATATTCGCGGGCTTCAGATCAAGGTGGATGATCCCTGCTTCATGAATAAAGCGCAGACCCTGCAGGCACGGACTTGTCAGTATCGTTCTCCAAGCTAAGTCATGTCAAACAAAGTGGAAGCGAAGAGTGAGACAAAATGATTGGTCGAGGAGAAAGAGGCATAACGGAAGCGAGATGCCAGAAAAAACTTTTTCCCATCCTCTAGACTGAGCAGGTACTCACATTACTCAGGTCCACCATAATCTTCCACACCCGCGCCTCGTCCAGGCGCGGGAATGTTCGCCCATACTCCCATAAGAACCTCGCGAAATTACCCAGTTCGCAGAGCTCCGTGCGTATGAACAGCGCGTCGTCCTGCTCCCAACTATCCACATACGTGAGTACGTTAGGGTGTGCGCCCCGCGCCGACAACTGCGCCAATATATCCACTTCTTCGCGCAGGCGCAGCCTGTCATCGGTTTTCAGATAAGGGTCAATAGGTGCTGAATGAGACCAAGATAACCCACCGATGCCGGGGACCCTCAAATGGCTTTGAGCGCTTGACAGCCCACACCGTGTCCTGTAGCCCGCGCCCAAGCTTGGCGCGCACTTTCATTACTTTCCCAAACTCCCCACTGCCCACCTGCTCGACCTCAACAAACTCCTTCTCAAAACGACCTGCATCAGATACATTCCTCACATGCTCTACAGTAGACGTTTTCCGTGTTCGTGGTCCAAGCGGCGAGTGTGAATGAGTGGCGATCGGTTTCGGAGGCAGATGCCGCGCGATCGTCGGTGAGTTTAGTGAGATCGTAGAGCTATTGGAGCTCGAGCGTGAGCTAGCACTCTCCACCGTGAATGTGCGCGCAGCGGGCATAGGCCAATCTACATCATAAATAAAATAAAATGAGACGACATATCACAATGAACGCAAAGTCTGACACACCTTTGAGGTTGATGTTTCGCCGTGTCGGCGTACCGCCTACACTTTCCCCACTCGAGAACGCTCCACTGCTGCTTCGGCGCATAAGCCATCTTCCAGCTGGACGCCCAAGCCCAAGTCCCTTATACTGCTTCCTCGAACTGGGGCTCGTTGCGTCCTCGTCCTCTTCCGTATCCGATCCACCACCCTTGCCCATTCCGGAACTACCCTTCCCAAGCGGAGGAAACGCAGCAGGCAAGCTCTTCCGCGGCTTCTTCTTGCTCTCCTTTGCCCCATCCACACCATCAAATGAAAACCCAATCTTCGACGCAACAGCGCTCTGCCACGGCCGCCCACCATCAAGCCCAAAGTGGCCCTTGAGCTTCTTCACCGGTGTCCCGGGCGGCTTCTTGCTCTCAGTCGCGCAAGGCTTCCCACAGGCCTCAAGGGTGCGCAGGATGAACGCGTCAACATTATCCTCATCGTGCTGGAAACACTGGTGTAAATGAGATTGACTGAACGAATGCAGGTGCGCGTCATCAACGCCCGAGATTCGTGGCCAGCCTGACTGTGGCCCAGGTGCAATCCCAGGCGTCACCAAATCATCCACATTGTCATTATCAGAGTAGAGTGAGCTCGAACTCGTGCTTAGCGTTGAATTCTGCGCGGGCATCGACTCGTCGTCACTCAGGACGACACCCGAGTCGCGGGGTTTATATTTGGAGGGCAATAGCCCTTCCTTGCCTTTGTGCGACCTTGGAGAAGGCGTACCCTCCGTAACACTGAACACGAAAGACGTTTCAGGTGGGCCATCAAAGAACATATCCTCGTCGTCTGAATAGACCGTCCCGGGACCGTCATTCAGAGGCGACGTTTGTGGCGAGGGTGTATCCAACCCCGACCGCATCATCCATGGCATTGGGGCAGCTGAGAGGCCAGCCGTGCTCGGACCTGCATAGCTATGTCGGTTAGACGTAGTCAGTTGAGACTGAGGACGTAAATCAATGTTAGACGCGACAGTGGAATTAGTCCGCGTGCGTGGACGCTGCGCAGTTTGAGGAATGGAGGGCCCGAAGAATAAAGATGCCGAACTATTGGAAGCGAGCCGGTTAAACGGTCGGGCGCGAGGCTGAGACTGCGGGCCTGGACGGGAGGGAGGGTTCGGGAGGAAAGGATTGGGACCACTAGAACCTGTAACTCGTCTGCGCGGCACAGGTGAGTCCGAACCAACGAAGGAAGTAGGTCGATTGCGGTCACGAGACACAGAAGGGAATGCTACTGGAACAGCTGGTGGCTTCGTACTTGAGCCTTCAGCCTAGCGTAAGGTCATCAGCACACCAAAAATATTTCAGGGATGCGTTGCTTTCTTACCTTGGGTGATGGTGTGTGCCTCACACTCTCGAGCAGCTCAAGGGAGACCGGTCGTGAACGTGCCCGACGCTTGATAATGTGCCCTCCTGGAGAGATAGCTTCAGTGACCTCGTCTCGTGGGCTACCTTTCTGTGGCAATGGCGCAACATTGAGAAAGAAAGGTTTCTTCGGACTGACAGACTGGGATCTGGACTTGCGGAGTGCCGGTAGCCTTTGTACAAGTTCCTCATCGGAGTCCTGATGTTCTACAAAGCCCCAATCCTCATCTGAGTCAGCCATATCACGAATACGCAAACGCTTCATTGTCTCCGTCTGTCCCTTGACAAAGGCATCCGCTTCAGCCTTACTCTTAGGCTGTGGAGTAAAGCGGGGTGCTGGCAGGGGCGCAAGGCGGTGGAAAGCGATACCAGAGGAGGGGTCAGGTTTGGGTGCAGAGATGTTGAGAGGAGTGCACGTGGCAGATGGGGCAGGGCGCAAGGGCGTGGAGAAATCGCCTCCACTAGATTGTGCTGATTTTCGCTTCGTGCCCACGCCTACGCGGTGTGCCGGCTGTGTATTTAGTCGCTTCGCGGTAAGTACGCTACGATGTGAATCCTTGATTGGCGTGTGCAATGGCTGGTTGGACGTGGGAGGGAAGAAACGGGAAGGCACTGCGGAGGACGAGGAGAGGAAAAGAGCTGCTTCGTCATCGTCTTCGGTTACTGCTGGTTTTGAGAAGCGATGAGAGTATAGACGGTGCACTGGAGGGGGAGATTTGAATGGAGATTGCAAGAAGATATCGCTGTCGTCGTTTTGCTCGTCTCCTTCCTGCTTCATGTTTGCTGGGAATAACAGCCGTCGTCTAAGGGGAGATGGGGTCAACATTGGAGAAAGACGTTCTGATGATACCCTGGGGGCATCGAGCTTTGGAGGAGTTTGATAATGGGCTGCACGGCAGCTTGGGGATATGGGCGACAAGCTCTGATCGCGTGTTCTGGTTCTGGATTTTGTTTTTACAGAAGTTATGTACTGCGGGACAGGCGTCGAGACCAGCGCCGTCATCGTTGTCGTCGATCGTCGTCGCTGTCGTCGACGTTGTGGGGAGAACAAAGGTTGATGTTGAGGGGAAAGCAATTTACAGCAAAAGTCAGTTTAAGGGCCACTTGGCTGATCGTGGGAATATAGACACCTCATACTCAACAAGGTCATGTGATCGCGTATTTTTGTGTCCACGGGATCTTTTTTTTTCTCCTATTTGGTTTTGTTATGTTTTGGAGGTTCTAGTTGAATAACGTTGATCGTCAACGGCGACTCAACGCGTCGCGTTAACGTTGATCAATTATTAATATTTCCGCCATCGTTACACGAGGCTCCGGAGCTCCGACGAAGTAGGATGAAGTTCTTTCTCAACCGTTGCGGATACGCACTAAATCTGTCTGGTTTTCCATGACGATTATCCTCACAAAAGGGATGCTGGCGTGCTTTTTTGTGGCGTCCACAGTCTGATCCATTGTCCATTAAGAGCGAACAATGCCTGCAAGGGTGCCAACTGTGTCAACTATTTTCAAAATCTCAGAGCAGGGGCGCTTGAGGTTACCCAGGCCAAGTCACCCCAAGGGCCAAGTGGCGGAAATTAAATTTACTCATGAAACGCTCTCCTAATTTCTCGCGTGTCTTCGCCGTTCGGCTCTTAAAAGTTTAAGTCGCATTGTTCCCGACACAATGAAACCTTGTAGTGCTTTTTACACTTATGTGTTTGCGCATTGTCGTTTGGTGTTGCAACTCAGAGTGCAACCTTCGGTTCTGTAAGTACTCAAATTTTATTTTAAGAAGCTGTTTCTTTGTTTTACCAGCCTGCCAAGTCATGCGGTCCTGGACCTGACGAAGGTAGCGACAGGCACCGAATTCAATGCATATGCCTGTAAAATTTACATGCATCCGTAATGCATACCTCTCAACTTTAAGCCCAGACTCGCCAAAATCCAACGGTTAGCAACTGGCTCAACTTCAACTTGTTAACTCTTTAGCGGTCTCCATAGCTCAGGAAGGCCTCTGATGATTTGGTGGACTCATCCTACTTGAGCTTCCTTCGGAGGAGTTGTCTAAAGCACTATTTCGAGCGCCTTTCGCCCAACCAGATGAAGTATCGCCTTGTTTTTTTTTTTTT
>KV448128.1:0-27586 GCA_001658105.1 Rhizopogon vinicolor AM-OR11-026 | reverse complement strand
TTTTTTTTCAACCGACAATATGGTATAAGCAAGGAACGACTATCTTCATTCGTCTATGGTCTGTCTAGGGGAGACTCGGACTAGGTATAACTGTCGTTTGTTGTACTAGACCGTTCAATGACGTCTGCAAGAACGACATTTCTTTCATGAAGCTTCGAAGAGTCATTAGCCGCAATCAAACCCTAGCACCTGAGGCCTGAAGGATGCCTATTTCTTCCACAACATCTCAAATTCAGCACGTACAGAGATGTACAGAGACGTAGCACAGTGAGGTACTTACTGCCAGTGCTTGGGTAATGCTCAACTCAGCGCTCAACGAATGTGATCACTTTGCCAGTAGTCACTGCCGCGGCTCGGCAGCGGCAATTTCCCGGCGGCTTCAACATTGGTAAATAACATGACGCGTGTGACGACAACCATCACGATGTGATTTGATCGATAAGTAGTGGCTCCCACCGAGATTTCGAATTTTGACACCCAAGTACTAGAGTTGCCGTGAACGTTTGAATTTCCGTGAACGCACTACTTAGCGTTGCTACCAGTCCAATCACCAAATTAACCATATCATTCCCAGCTTTAGAGAACGCCATGGATATCTCGTGAGTAACATCTGCCGAATCTCAGTCTACTGATCTCACATTATCCTTAAAATCTTTGAAAATCAGCTCAATCCTCCAGGGCGGATACCAGCATCCCCTGTCACGCTCCTGGCAGGGCCGCAGGCAGCTCACAAAGTCTATGTTCATGTACCCCATCTTCATCACTGATGACCCAGAAGCCAGTGTCGTGATCCCTACTCTGCCCGGTCAGCGTCGGTGGGGTGTCAACAAGCTTGAGTCATTCATTGGCCCATTGGTGCAGAAAGGACTTAAAAGTGTCATCCTCTTTGGCGTGCCTTTTAATTGTGAGAAGGTGAGCATCCACCTAATGCCATTGCACTACGGACCTAAAAAGGTCACACAGGACGGTTGTGGCACCCCAGCAGACGACCCATGTGGGCCCGTCATACAAGCTATCAAAAAACTCAGGGTTCTGTTCCCATCACTGTACATCGCTTGTGATGTCTGTTTGTGCGAATACACCTCACACGGACACTGCGGTCTCCTGAATGATGACGGCACCATCAACACCCAGCCCTCCGTCCAGCGCCTCGCAGAAGTGGCCGTCAACTACGCCAAGGCTGGTGCGCATTGCGTTGCGCCCAGCGACATGATGGACGGGCGCATCAAGGCCATAAAGCGGGCACTGATCGATGCTAACCTGGGCAGCAAGTGCACACTTATGAGCTATTCTGCCAAGTTCGCGAGCGCATTGTACGGCCCTTTCCGCGATGCCGCTGGAAGTGCGCCATCGTTCGGTGACCGCAAGTGCTACCAGCTCCCTCCCACTGCCAAGGGACTTGCAAGGCGCGCAATAGTGAGTCCCGTTGCCTATTCCTTGCCTAGTGAGCGACTTATTTTATTTTAGCAACGGGATGTTGTGGAAGGCGCAGACATCATCATGGTGAAACCCGCGCTTCCTTATCTTGATATTATCTCGGATGCGGCAGAACTCGCGCCTGACCATCCGCTGGCTTGCTACCAAGTTAGTGGCGAATTTGCGATGGTTCATGCTGGCGCTACTGCGGGTGTCTACGATCTCAAAACTATGGCATTCGAAACCACGGAGAGCATGGTCCGAGCAGGTGAGTAGATCAGAATTGGCATTCTAGTTCTCATTAATATGGCGTCAAAAAGGAGCTACTCTTATCCTATCTTACTTCACCCCGGACTTTTTGGATTGGCTGGAGACATGACAGCGGTAAAATTACATTCACTCATATCACTCATCCGGGGTAGAGGCTGTGAAACGAGGGCCAAAGCATTCTATCTATTCCCGACTGACACTATGACCAAACGTTGTAGACCCTTGCAAATCGCTAGCGTTGTTGTACTCTTCCATTTACACAGCTGCCGCTGATAGCCGTAGCTAGCTCGACTTACCGTTTTAGGGTTATTGACTCGGAAGCCTGGTTGCTTTCCTCAATTTCCTCAATATCAAGATGCGTTTCTCCTCTGCAATTTTCATCCTGCGGAAGATATACATCTCAAGGACGAGAAATCAATGTACCGAAAGGGTCGATGCGGGATTAAAATGCCAATATCTTCACTCTAGCATCACTCTCGCTGGAATTCATCATGATCTCTTAGAATGCTTGAGCCAAACATGCTCCGCCACCTGGAAACAAGGAGGACACCGATTCCCAAATTCTGGTTTCCCTCCCAGCCCCGCAACTGAGAACAAGGGATCGCTCCAACGTATATAATAGAGCAGAACTCGGAAAGCCAAAATACGTGGCCAACGAGACTCGGGTACGTTACTGTACGTCATTGATGTGAACAGGTCATAATGTGATTAAGAAACTCAAACCAGAGGCCTGCCGAGGCCAACGAGACTCGGGTACGTCACTGTACGTCATTGATGTGAACAGGTCATGATGTGATTAAGAAACTCAAACCAGAGGCCTGCCAATGAGGTGGTGGTATGTCCGGAGTGCGAATACAATGTGATTGCCACGTAACTCGAACTTCAATAGATATGCACTAAACCTACCTGGCATGGTCTGGAACCGTCCATCTAGAAGACTGAGTCCTAGTATCCAAGTTGAACTGGGTCACAACCTCAAGGACCACTAAGCATCGATACCTTTCAAGTTAGAACAGGTCACCGAGCACTCGAGCGAGCATTCCACCGTAGGTGCGCCTTCTCACACGGCAGTTGTAGCGCACTACGAAGATCGTCCAAAAGAACTTGAACAGATCTCCCTAATTTTACTGGTTCCGGGCTTCAACTCTTTCTCCATCCCCGGGCCATCCCCACACTTGTCCCATATTAGTATAGACACGGTGGCATCATGTCCCGCCTGTCGACGATGCCCACGTCATCACGGTTGCATAGTGCGTGGCTGTCAGCGGGGGGTGCCCGGGTTATTTATCTTTCTTGCTTTCCCATATCGCTCTGCCACGCGGGACAGCATATGTCGTCGATAAGGGGGATACTCCAGGAGTCGAGAATTGGGTTTCACACTTTTTCAACATTGTGATTGACTTTCAAGGCTTTTAAAAAAGATCCCTACAATATCGACAGGTTATAATCGCAATTCAGACATTGTAAGTGGTTTGTAAAATATCAGTTATTGAAATTCCCAGGTATGCCAGCCAAGGCTGAATTTCCACCATCTCGCACCATTGTCGTGCCGTCTCACACCATCGTTGCACCGTCTCACACCATTGTCGCACCGTCTCGCACCCTTGTCGCACTCACTGCCGCACCGTCTCACACCCTCGGTATTGCACGGTCTCGTACCTCAAGGCTGTTGCACATCTTGTTGCATCCTCTTGCTATATTCTTTAGCTTAGTATTACAGTGCTTTGCAAATATGATGACAGTCCGAAGTTTCAAAAAAAGAGAAAGAAGTGTGACCGCAAATCAGACCAAACAATGCGGTAGCGTCTACTCCGAGTCTGACGCATCAATCAATGTCTCCTGTGTCTCATGTCCCTACCATCTCGCAGTATTTTCACCAATAGATACTCTGATGACACCACCATTGAAGTCATGATTTCTCCGATTCCTCAGTGTGAACAATCCGTTTCCGTCGCCAGAATCCACTATCATCCCTTCACGAAGTCCATCCCCTGTAATAGTACAGATGAAGAAAGCCTGTCCTCTGTTCGATCAGGCGCACGAGGTAATCAACATCGTTGTAGTACAGAAGACGTGGGCGACCACGAGTAGCGCACGATCGAGTAACGACATCGTCAGTACTAGTCTCCCTCCACAGCTTGAGTGTGCGCCAGAAAGTGCTTTCAGAGAAGTTGACACAATCAATATGATGGTTTCCTTCGACAGATGCGTACCCCCGCATAGCTTCATTGCAGCAATTTTAACATCATAACTGATTTTGCGGAACATGGTAGTATGATAATGATGCTGAAAACACTACAATCATTACTAAATCTGATCTTTTCTTCTTTTCTCAAAACGGATGTACTGTCATCATATTTGCAAAGCGCTGTAATTAGTTCGTGTTTAGATAGTTGAATGCAATTAATTGATTTTTATTCGAATGTCTGAAAATTTTCGTGTATTAAATTTTAAGGAAACCAAAAGGTTTATTATTGTATGGCTACTGTGAGCACTTGGAGGTTCTGTGCAGCTCTGTACAGAAAGTGGTTTGTTTGTCTAGTAGTTGGAACTCAGCTGTGGCACTGTGGCGCTGTCCCGCACTGTCCAACTCTGGACAGAACAAAGTAGTTTACTGATGAGTATAATCTGATTGCAGGAAGCCCTGCTGCAGCATGCACATTGCATTCACATGTTCTGCACCCTCAGTGTTCCTGCCCTGCGATTGCCTGCTTTTGATGAGAGTCGTATTTTTGGCTGTATCATATTGTGCGCCCCCGGGATCTTGGCGACTATTGCCAGGATGGCTACCTTGTCATCGACGTGAGGTTTGCAGACAAACTCTATACCAATCCCCCACGCTGACGTGTCCAGCTGCGATCGAAATCACCCCAAATCAGATTTCTATTGGTCCGATGTGTCTTTACCCATGACGCATTTATATAGTACGACGAGGAAAACCTGGCATAACAGGCTACCTTCCATTGCATTTGGACCCGGTCCGACTAATCGCTAAACCAAATTCTAGACGTAGCATATCAAACGATCTTGCATCCCTGCGAGAAAGTAACGCACTCTAGTTCGCCTTGGATTTATTTCGTCGCGATCCGGAATTCAGATGCTATAAAATGACACTCCAGAAATCCTAGTAACCCCAAGCCCTCTTGAGATCTTCTTCCGACACACAGACCAGTATCTCCATCATGGCATCATATGAAGCTCGTTCGGCACACATATACGATGTCATTGGCATCGGATTTGGCCCTGCAAACCTTGCTATTGCTGGAGCGCTGCTTGAGCAACCTAGAGAGGTCAAACAACATGATACACTATACAGTGGAACTCACCAGCCTTTCAGACTTGCTCGATATCCGTGGACAGGACCCTATTCATTGAGCGACAGCTCGAATTCCGATGGCACCCAGGCATGCTCCTCCCAGGGGCGCGCATGCAGATCAGGCAAGTGCAATTGCATGTTGACCACAACTTTGAAATTGAAAGGAAAGCACACAAGTTTCCTAAAGGATTTGGCAACCTTAAGATCACCAAATTCTCCTATTACGTTTGTTGCATACTTGCATTCCAAAAACCGTCTGGTGGACTTCATCAACCGTGGCAACACTACTCCGACGCGGAAGGAATACGCAGATTACCTTGCCTGGGTCGCTCGCTATGTTCAGGATCAAGGCACCAAGGTTGCTTTCGGCGAAGAAGTTATTGGCGTTGAAGAAGCGCGCGAAGGAACAGTACAGGTCCTCAGCAGGTTGATTGCCACGGGTGAAATTATAATTCGTCGGGCGAGTCAGTGTTCCATTCATTATCATGTTTCCGTGCACGTATTAACAGAGATTTGTTCAGAAAATTTAATCATCTCGCCAGGAGGCGCGCCCTGGGTCCCGCGGTGCATTCAGGCACTCTTGCCTAATCCTCGCATTATTCACACCGCTGGATACTTATCTTCAGTAGAACCGATGTTGGCCGTGACCGAAGCAGCAACCAGACCACTGAGAATCGCGGTTGTCGGTGCTGGCCAGTCCGCTGCAGAAGTACTGCTCGACCTCCACTCGCGCTTAAATAGCATGGGCAAGAGTGCCGGACAAACGCACGAGTTGCATATCATCATTCGTGGTGGCGCATTGAGACCGAGCGATGGTGGCCCCTTTGCGAACGAGATATACAGTCCGGATGGTAAGCTGATCACTACACATTCACTGGAGCAAAGAAGAGTACTGATATTATGTTTAGCCACGAATATTTTATATAATTTGCCAGGCTCTACCCGAAAAAGAGTACTTGCAGATTACCTTAGCACGAATTACGGTGCGGTGAATCCGCGCACGCTTGAATCAGTGAGCCGGATGTCTTTGTTGTATCGATCGCATCTGATAACTGTGACAATAGCTTTATGAAGTCATGTACGACAAAAAAGTTGAAGATGGTATCACTAGAGCCAAGGGAAATGATTCATCCGTTGCCGGCGCGCGCATCACTATCATGTCTTACCACGACTTGTTGTCTGCGGAGATCAAGGCACAAGCTTCAGGGGAAACAGGAGCACTTTCACTTATTTTCCAGAACACCATGACCAAAGATATCTCCGAGGCAACATATGACGCCGTCGTTTGTGCTACTGGCTACGAGCGACACTCGTGGCTGAACCTCTTGAAGTCATCCAACCTAGGCAGGCACTTCGGCCTCAGCCCCGCAACCGATAAGGTCTCTCTCGCTGCAGAGCGCGACTTGGGAACGGTTGTGAACAGGAAGAATGGACATTCACGGGCACTGGCCTTGGCGCTCAAGAAACAGGGGATGCGTGATACTCGTATAAACTTGGAGAGAGAAGAATCTGGTACGCCGCGTACCTCCCAAGTCGCCCAGAATATTTCTCACCAGACATGATATGACAGACGCACTCTATATTTCGCGACGTTACAGACTTCTTCCAACGACGGATCATGAATTTTCCCCGAAGATCTATTTGCAAGGTTGTACTGAGGAAACACACGGATTGAGCGAGACACTATTGAGCGTGATGGGAATTAGGGCAGGAGAGTTAGTGGAAGACTTGTGTTCGGGTTGTTGAGGACAATACTGGATAAATACGAGGGAGGTCTGCTGGAATATAATGTTCGTTGTTATTAGTATGTTTGCGATATTTGCGGAGGCCCTGGCGGCTATATTGTTCTTTCTTTATACACTTATGTAAACTGAATTAGTAGTCGAGACCAACTTGCATGCGTTCAATATTTACTATCATGAAACTGTCTTATCCTTCTCTGTCCGAAGCTAGTCAAACCGACTTTGCGCTAGCACTCAGGATCGCTCGCCATTCTTCTTGTACTTCATGCGACTCTTGTCCTGGCTTGCGACCTCCAGTTGGCGTTGAGGTAGTACTGGACGATGATGTTCAGCAGAAGTCTTTCCTCGGTGATCTAACACAATATGGCTCAGACGAAGAGGATGGCACCGCATACCTCGAAACGTGTATATGTAACCATGATGTAACAGTCCACGGTAGTCAAGTTTCTGTCTTAGGACGGGAGGAGTTTTCTCGCAGGGCACGTCTTGCGACTCGTCTTGACGAACTTCTTCAAGTATGTCTTCCCGCATACCACGATACACCCACTGACCAGCGCTGCGCACCGTCTCAGGAATCACACAAGTTACTTGATTTCGATTATACAGATGAAGTCATCGACTCCCTCAGGCAACAAATGAAGATGCCCGTCTCCATGGTTAGCGTAGCATCTCCTTCCATTCGTACGTCATTCGTATTGATCCTTCCTATGATCTCCTCAAGTGTTTCAGAACACTCTTCCCCGCATGATCCAATATTATCTCCAGCCTCTTCTGTATTGAGCGATGAACCTCCACCTTCAAAACGTCGACGACTGTCTTCCTCCTCACTCAGCGACGCAGAAGATGATGATGACGACGATGAGGATAAACCTTTAGCCGCACAAGTCGCAGATTCGAATACAGCCGTCGGAACTAGTCCTAGGAAGGCTGGGGCGCAAAGAAGCGGAAAGCAGACTTCCAGTATGACGTCGAAATCGCAGACAGCTCCCACCGGAGACAAAAGACCAGAGAAGAATGGCGCTGCAAATGGCCGCAGCTCGGATCTGAAAGTCAAGGTCGAAGATAAGATGGATGAGGGTCAACTCACTCGCCTTGCGACTGGAGTTGCAGTGGACACAGGACCTACATCCTCCACTGTGGTGAGTTTAGTTCTTCTTTTCATTTGAAGATATTTATGCCACGCTGTTGAAGCCTTTCCACAAGCCCGAGAAAGCTGCCTTTGTTGAGCTGCGCAAGGGGATTATTCAGATAATTGCAGTGGAGAATGACCGACAGCCACGCTCTCTAGTTATTCTCACTGGTCTCAAAACTCTTTTCCAAACGCAGTTGCCTATGATGCCACGCGAGTACATCGCGCGTCTAGTCTATGACAGTAACTCCAAAGCAATCGCGATCATTAAACGTGGCTATAAGGTCGTGGGTGGCATTTGCTACAGACCTTTCCCGCACCGTGGTTTTGCGGAGATCGTCTTTTTTGCTACTGCATCTGTGGACCAAGTGAAGGTAGGCCGGGGTGTTGTTTGTGAAGTATGTGACACATAACTTCTATGACAGGGCTATGGTGGCATGCTTATGGATAACTTCAAACAACACATCAAACGTACATATCCCGATGTGATGCACTTCCTCACCTACGCCGACAACTTTGCTGTAGTATTTTTCAAGAAGCAAGGCTTCTCGAAGGAGATCACACTTGATCGCTCCGTGTGGGCTGGGTACATTAAAGACTACGAGGGCGGGACGATTATGCAATGCACAATGCTACGCAAGGTCAACTACCTTGAAAAAGTCAGCATTATCTCTCAGCAGCGGGAGGCGATCCTCGCGAAAATCCGCGAGATGTCGAAGTCGCACATTGTGTACCATGGTCTCCCGCAGTTTCAGGAAGGTGCACCAGAAGGGATCACAGTGGATCCTAAGGACGTTCCAGGGCTAAGTATGTCATTTTTCTGTAAGTGAGCTGGCTCCTCAAGCTTCTTATAGGAGAGAGCGGTTGGATACCTGGCATGGAAAATACGTGAGTTGACTTTCGCGATCTGAGTTGTGTCGTTTAATATGAACTTCTTGCAGCACACGCTCAGGAAAAAGCGCTGAGCACACTCAAATGCAGCGCCTCTTGTCTGATCTCAAAGCCCATCCGTTAGCATGGGCTTTCCTAAATCCAGTCAACGCCGATGAGGTTCCAGATTACTACGGCGTCATCAAGAGACCTATGGGTCCGTACTAAGCTTCCTGTGTCGTATCATTCCGCATTAACATTTCCATCAGACTTCAGCACAATGGAGCACAAATTGGACACAAACCAATATTCCACGCTCAAAGTCTTCCTCGACGATGTTCAACTGGTTCTCGATAATTGCAAGTTGTACAACCCCGAGACATCGATATACCATAGGAACGCGGTGAGGCTTGAGAAATTCACGAAGGAGCAATGTGCAGAATTCGCAAAGCGCGGAGCTCAAGGGTAGTGATCTCCTATTTACTATTATGCAGCTGTACTATTTACCAGGTTCACCGCATTTGTATCATACACACCTCGATGAGTATTATTCACTTTGATAGAAGATGTCCTATATGGGGCACACCTAGGGGAACGAAGGCTGGTCGTTCCACGTCGGAGGTCTTGTTCCAACCAGTGCGTCAATCTGGTGTTACTTCTGTTGAACTTCAGGGGGTAGAAACATCGTGAGAATGAACGTGTTTAACATCTGTCTGGCAGGAGTCCGTCCCATACCGACCAATCACTTGTGATCACCTGTCGTTTCTACATGAACGACAAGTCAAAGCGCACGGCGCACACGGGACGACCAGTGGGCGTTCTACGTAGATGCAAAATTCTGCTCCATCAGAACACTCGACTTCGAAATTCACGATAATAGTATTCTTGTTCAGCAGCTGCCGGTATCATCCCGAGAGGTAAACAAGGGGACACCAAGGGGCGTGATGGCTGAGTAGATATGCCATCAAGCCCGACTCTGTTCGAGTCGCCTGCTCTGAGGTCGTAGATTCAAATCCCACAAAAACCACCAAGGAGTTGTAGTGAGTATTGCACATCGCGAGTTCCACAGTACCCCCATTGGGTCTGCATAAACGCATTTGTTCCCTGCCAGTACTAAATTACCACTTTGTGCCTATTTTGTTCGTGATGATGGGAAGGGAGTACAGTTGCGGACAAGCGAATACGGTTTATTTTCAACTAATTTGGTCTTCGATTTTTAGGCACTCCACTTGCTCAAATTGCACATTTAACGTTGCAGGCATTGTATTTATGACCTAATGAAATGATTTGTACGAGCCAATTTCTCCTGGGCAAGTTCCGAATTTTTGACTGGTCAAAACTTGGCCAACCCCCAAACAAATCGGGAAAAATACCGAAAAATGCGGAAAATGCTCTTTAGGCTTATGCCAATATGATCATATAATCAGTTTTCATAAAAGGTTAGTGATTGTGGAGAAAAAAGGGCCTAAGATTTGCTGTGTTCAAAGTCAGTTTTGAGTCGACTTGCGCCTGTAAGTCACTAAAAATGCGCTGTGGACGCCCACTCAAGCACGGACGACGAAGGGATATCAAAGGGCTTCGAAACCAGCTTCTGAGTCATGCAATAGTCTCATCAATATCCGGGTCAGATAACTCCGATGACCTGCCATCAAAAAGACCGAGGCTGTCACATTCACATTCTCGAGCCCCCAGCCCTGCCAGCATCGGTGATCATGCATCAGAGGACAACTGGAAGCCCCCTACTGTCTTCGACAGTTTAAAATTTGTTGCCAATAATGACGAATCAGATATTGAGTCAGATGCAGAGGATATTACTCACTCAGATGGTCCAGTGGATGACAGCAGCTGCTGTTCACGGCTGATTGATTTCGCCGCATCCATAGACGACGATCCATGTGATGAAACCTGGCTTCCTGCAAGGGAAGCCAAGCGCCTGGCCCAACGAAAAACCCGTCCGATCCGTTACAAAAAAGGCCCTGATCTTGGCAGTAAATCAACTCGCGCTCAACGACGGTATAAAGAACTGTTTCGAAATCAAAAATCACTCACCAGCCTTGGATTTTGACGTTCACAACTTACAAGCCAAGTGCACACCAGTCTGCCCTTGGGAGAGCACCAATTGCTGCATGGCTCGTCTTCTTCGCCAGCAGGAAGACTTTATGAATCAGCCATCAATGCTCGAGACATTCATCAAGAAAGCTGGGCATGAGTGTATTTCCTGCCGAAGTTTCATTGTGAACTAAACCCAATTGAAATGGTGAGCGAGTTTTGAATTCAATATCCACGTGTTACCAACATAATCTCATACATAGTACTGGGGTTGGTGCAAGTATCTTTATCGTGAAGTTCCAAAGAAGACCTTTCAGGATGCGAAACGTTGTGCAGAGGAGCAGCTCGATGCATGTCCAACTGAAGTGATCCGTCAGTTTATCAATCGGTCATGGCGCTTCATGAGTGCATATCGGTTAGGTCTCACGGGAAAAGCAGCGGAATGGGCAGTGCAGAAGCAGCATCGCCAGGTCTCGCAGCATGCCATGATGTCGATAGAAGCAGTACTGGGCTGAGCATAGGCATACATTTTGTGTCATTGAAAATGGCCAAAAACCCGGCCAACCCAAGATTGCGCGGGAAAATTCAAACGACAAAGGTTTTAGATGTAATTTGACCTTCTGAATCCATTGCCGCACTTATTTTGGTGCCAAAAAAATCATCCGGAGCCAAAAATAATAAACCGTATTCGCTTGTCCGCAACTGTATATCAGGCGCTTTCCTTGTCCAGCTGATAGTCACCGCGTCGATAATGGCTACAGTAAAGTGGGGAGCAGCGAAAGCACTCGCATCGAATATACTTGACTGAAAAAAAAACAATACAAGGTGCGGGCTCATCATGCATCGTCCGAGTCGCTGTAATGAACGAATACCAGGTTCGGCCAGGACAGGAGGAAAGCAAAAGACGAATGATTAAGCACCAACGGCAAGGCAACTCCCTGGCAAGATGATGATCTACATATACGGTGTGTTTCCATCGACATTGAATTACATTGGCACACTGTGGCTAGTTGACTGATAACAAGAGCATGATGCGCAAAACGCTTAACGTGTAACAAATTAGCTAGCACGCTCATTTGTTGGCCAGATGTGCTCTCTCCGTGCCAGTAATTGAAAGTGGGAAGAATTCGGGATGACTGCAACGTCGAAGTGGAATCATTGAGATATTAATGGACCCGAAGGCAAGGAACTTACGACGTAATGCCATTACAAAACACTGGATTGATTTCGACTGGGTGACCGTTCGCATCTGTGGCCTTGGAGAAGCGCAGCGTCGCCAAGATCTGCACGAAAGCTGCCCACAACACACCCTCTGAGAAAAACCGTCCAGGGCATACTCTGCAGTGGGCTCTTCAGCGAACAATAAATCAGATTACCAAGGGATGTACCTTCTTCCGAACCCAAAGAAAGGACTCCCCGACATCCTTGCGTTCGGCGAGAGCTCACCTGATGGAAGGAGGTGCCGTCCTGGGTCGAAATCATCTGGGTTGACACAATCGCGTGACATTGCCCTTCCGAGAATGGTTCAGAGATACTCAGGAATTAAGTCTAGCTCCATCTTACCATCCGTTGAAGATTATGATTGCTCCTATGACACCAGTTGGAATCGTTGTGGGTGCGATATATATTGGTCGTACCTTTCGGTATACGGAAACCTTGGTACACATCCTCCGTAGTTGTAGTGTGAGGGACACCTGTGAGGAATGCATCAGAAGGCGCGTCCAGGGACGACGCAAAGTCTAACCTAAGGGGACTGGCGGGTGCCATCGCATTGTTTCGCAGATTATCGCTTCAATGTACGGCAAGGAATCTCGATCGCCAAAGGTGGGTAGCCTGTCCTTGCCGACGACTGAGTCAATCTCTGCTCGGGCCTTCTCTTGAACTTCTGGAAAGAGGATCATAGCGAGAATGAAAGTCTGTAACACCGAGGAAGACTACGAGCGTGAGATTCTTGAGTTATGGTTTCAGCTTCGACCATCATCACTCACTGTTTCAGCCCCAGCTGTGTAATTGTGACCAGTTAGCTTAGAGCAATAAGACGGCATTAAACTCCCACCCATGTAAACGGTCGCAGCGGCAGCCTTCATCGTGGCTTCAAGTTCCTGATGAGGCTCGTTGTCTTTGTTCTCTTGGTTACTGGTCAAAAAATCAGCCACCACCGATTGTGGCGCAGTGCCGGCAGCCTTGAAAGCATTGAGATGAAGCAAACCACTAGTAAATTTCCTTTTCAATTACTCACAACTTCGCCTTTCGTGTATTCGAAGGGCTGATCCCACACTTCCTTGGCCAGTTGTCTGCCGGTTGCAACGCTCTCTAGGAAGCCAAGGCCAGGAATCCAAGATGGAAGATATTTGACTATTCCAATATTCAAAGCATTCCGGGGAAACCGCAAAGGGGAGGAGAAGCTTACTAAAAGGAAACGCTTCTAAAAGAGCTGCCTTTTCAGCGGTACCTTCCTTCACTAAGATGTTAGTTTGTTTCTGCACCAGTTTGACCATCGGATGGTCCTGCGATTCGATGTTGTAGCCATATGTGAGTGACAACAAACCTGTCGCCATGAAACTGCAGTAAAGAAAATCACAACGATGCACGCCTGAGAATACGTAAGCACCTTACGCCTGCAAAATTGACTCTAGATTGGACGCGGCTCCAACCTGAAGAAGGTTCTGTACCAATGCAATCGCTTTGCTCATGTAGAGCGCTTGATATTTGATGGTAGCATCAGACCGGAGAGTTTGGTGGAATAACTTCCGATGCACTTTCCAGGTATCTCCATACGAAATGAATGCGGTGGCAGATTCAACGCCGAGACTATACCAGAGAACGATTGTGCGTTCACAATGGGTCATACGAGGGATACGATAATGGGCTTACAGCTTATAGATCGAAAACTGCGGGCGACCGGCATACATTGTCGAGCGTCCAGCGTCTGACAGCGCTCTTGCCACCTTCTCCGAGTTTACAATTATGTAGTCCTGTCCAAGAAGTCGAGAGTATATGACGTCCCCTATGTGACGGATCGAGTTCAGTAGGACATGTGAGTAGATACACTACAGATGAACTAACCATACTGATGTCCCCATTGCGCGTACGTGACATGAGGCTCGGTCATGTCGATGTCAAGAACATTTCCAAGGAAAGGAATCCGAGGAGGACCTGGGGGCAGGGAAAGGCTGGATGATTTTGTCTTTGATTTCCAAACGGACAGCAAGGCGACAAGAGACACTGCTCCGATGGCTATCACGATGGTATCCATGATGGTGGGCAGGCCCTATGAGAGATGGTTTCACTGCAGATGTCGTTCGGAAGTCTGACGGAATAAGTAATCATCTCAAGACGTAAGTATTCAAATTTCTGATTACATGTAGGTGGCGGCTAGTAGTGGTAGCGAGTAATGATAAGACGTACGATTTCGTAAAGATACAAGCGACACACCTGAATTAACACAAATCTCAATGGGCCAACTCAATAAAGTCCACTCTCGTAGCGTTGAAATATTCGATTAGACGTACTCGTGTTAGACTCATATTATCCATGAGGTAAGTATCTACTTTATATATACACACTTACAGTCGGTTAGCTAAGCGTTGAGTTTATAACCCCGTATCATTGTCAGACGTCTCATGATCGAGGCGCCGACTCAAACACAACAACAATGACCTCAATACTGAAAAAAGAGACGGGCACGGCATTAGAGAGAGAAAGGGGGAACAACGAGAAAATGACTAAATACTCAGAAAACAAGCGTCCGTAAACTTCAATGTATCCCCTGACCAAAGCAAAAAGAGTTCATGACAATCATCTACTACCAAGAGTTATTCGATAAGCGCATTCAACTCTATTTCAACAGTTGTTCCTCCTGTGTTGTAATGAGGAGAGGTGATGAATGACAGAGCACCAAACCGTTTAACCGCCACCAGTCCTATTGCTAATCCCTTGAGGACCTTGGTTAGGTAACTATGCTACATAGTAGTCTCCCCCTAGAAACTGCAGACGTTGAATGTAGAAAGTCGTTCCCTCCATACTACTTATGTTAGCGAGGTGATGATCTGCGAACATGTTTCGATTGAATTGTATTGACATATGACTGGTTTACAAGGCTCAATGCTATATAAACAGCTTAAATGCGTGACAAAATAGCTAGCGCGCTCATTTTCTGATTAACTATACTATCTCCGTGCCAGTAATCGAAAACCGGAATGGTGCTGGTTGACTGCAAGTTCAAAGTCAAATTGAATAATTGGTCTCAGTCAAGTCAAGAAACTCACGACGTAATGCCATTAGTAAACACTGGATTAATTTCGATGGTTCGGCTATTCGCATCTGTGGCCTTTGAAAAAAAACGCAATGTTGCTAAGATCTGCACGAAAGCTGCCTATAACACGCCCTCCGCGAAAAATCGTCCAGGGAATACTCTGTCTTCCGAACCCGAAGGCAGAACTCCCTGATATCCTTACATTCGGTGATAGCTAGCCTGTTGGAAGGAGATGCCATCCCGAGTCGAAATGATCTGGGTTGACACAGTCGCGTGTCGTCGCCCTTCAAGTAAAAATGGTTAGGAGATAGGAATGAAGTCTGGCAGCAGCTTATCATGCGTTGAAGATTGCGATTGCTCCTATTAAACGGTTAGAATCCTTGTGGGTGCGACGTACACTGATTGCACCATTTGGTATATGGAAACTGTCATAAATATCATTCGTGATTGCAGCGTGAGGGATACCTGTCAGGAGGGTATCAGAAGGAGTACAAATGGGCCATCACATTGTTTCGCAGATAATCGCTTCAACATACGGCAGGGATCTCGATCGCCAAAGGTAGGTAGCCTATCCTTGCCGATAGCTGTCTGGGAAGAGGGTCATGGCAAGGACGAAGGTGTGTAATACAGAAGAAGACTATGAGCATGAATTGATCGAGTTATGGCTTCAGTTTCGAATATATCATGCCTCGCTGTGTCAGCTCCAGTTACGGAATGTGACCAGTTAGCGCATACTAGCAGCAATATGATGGCATTAAATTTCCACCAATGTAAAAATCTGCAGCGGCTTCAAGTTACTGGTAAAGATCGCTGTCTTTGCCCTCTACGCTACTGGTCAGAAAATCAGCCACCACCGATTGTGACACAGTACCGGCAACCTTGAAAAGATTGAAGTGAAGCAGCCAATGGTACATATTTCTCTCAGTTACTTACAACTTCGCTCTTCATGTATTCGAAGGGCTGTTCCCTTGGCCAATTGTCTGCCGATGGCAACGCGTTCTATGAAGCCAAGGCCAGGAAGCCAGGAAGGAAAATATTTGACTATTCCGATGTTCAAAGCATTCCGCGGAGACCACAAAGGGGAGGTGAATCTTATCAAAAGGAAACATTTCTAAGATAGCTGCCTTTTCAGCGGTACCTTCCTCCACTATGATGTTGGTTAGTCAGTATCACAGTAAGTAATAAATGAATGGAATCATACCTCAGTCTCGAGAGTCGAAGGATTGTATGCAGCGGTACGAAAATTGTAGCCAAATTGTAGTGTATTGTATTGTAGGTAGTTGAACTAACTTTGCGTGGCGCTATGGTGCCACATTCGATGAGAGAATGTTTGCATTGGTAAGATGCAGGTAGCTATTTGGGCGGAGCCCCCGAAGGGGTCCCGGCCCCGACCTGTGTGAAGATGAGCCGAGGTGAGCTGCAATTCCCAGGATATTAGGAGTGAAACGACGCAGTGAAGTGAACCTCGGATCCCCAAAATAGTAGGGGCTGGGAGGCAAGTCCAGCGACGCGTCGAGGTGAGGAAGTAGGAAGTGGAACAGCTAGCCAGGAAGGACCTATAAACTGGGTTAGTAAAATCACCTCCTTCTGCATGAGCAAGATTTGTAGGCATCCGTGGTAGCAGAATACGGGCATCCACATGAGGAAGAATTGAAGGCATCCAAGATAGCAGCTTATGGGCATCTGCGTGAGCAAGAATTGCAGGCATCCATGGTAGCGGGACATGGGCATCTGCATGGTAATAATTGCAGGCATCCATGTGAACCAAGACTAGGCAGGTATGGGTAACACATAGTGGTGTGGTAGCTGGGTGGAAAATGCCACCCCTTATCAGTCTCTCTGCACCATAGGGTGAGAGTGCCGACGAAAATTTGCGGCGGCAAACTTCCTGCATGAGTATAAGGGAGTAGTGCAGTGGTGCCCACAGGTGCTCTATACTCATAGCCAGCTTCCCCGCTGGACTTGTCTTCATTGTGCGCGGATGCACACAAGGATCTGGACCCTTATAGCCCTCCAGTTGGCAGTAAGAAGAAACATGGAAGTAGGAATCCGGGTCTGAAATCAACTTGGTGGCGAGCTAGAAAGAGCCATAGACAGAAGACAGAAGACAGAGGAAGAGGAGCAAAAGAGACAGAAGCTGAAGAGAGAAAAGAAAAGCTGAAGACGGCAGGCTCGAGCCTGCTAGAGCACGGCGCGAGCATTGTGAGGTGCGGAGACAAGAGACGCCATGTGCTACACAGCCGCTGTCGCGAAGTCCTAACTCTAATCCTACAGTCGTGCCTCCTTTCAGGATAGACTACCAAAGTATGGCTATGTAATAGGCCAACATAAAAAATCAAATTATATTTCGTATTTCGGTCGGTGTCCAGCAGAAAAAATGTTCGCCGGCACTTTATAATTTACTTGTCGTGCAAGACCTCTTCAAAGTTTTAAATTCTACATCTGATTAGATATCAACATGTAAATAACCAAGTATTGCCTATCTTAAATATTGCTAACCCCGATGTGATAGGGCAGGGAAGCCATCTTACGGCACACGTTCCTGCCTCAGAATCTAAGCCGTAAGGCAGACCTGGAAAGCAAGTAAGGGCGTTGAACTCAGTTGCTTATCGAATGCGCTGGTGTTTAAATGGGAGGGGTGACGAGAGGTTGACGAGTAACTACTAACCGAGCACCAAATTGCTCAGTCCTGATTCTAACCTCTTGATCACCTTGGCAAGGTAGTCCCTCCCTTATAGACAGACCATAGAGAATGAAGATAGTTGTTGATGGCATGATGGCTGGTCAAGTTGGCCGGTTTCGAACAACATTGAGCTACATTGACAATAATAACTACTGGTCTCACGGGACTCGATGCTACTACGTAGTACATAAACAGCTTAACGCGAAACAAAGTAGCTACAGCCGTTGGCGTTTGTCGATCAACTGTGCTCTCGCTGTGCCAGTAATCGAAAGCTGGAATGGTGCTGGGTGACTGCAAGTCCGGAGTAACTTGAAAAATTGCTCTCGGTGGCATCAAGTCAGGGAACTCACGACGCAACGCCATTAGTAAACGCTGGATTAATTTCGATGGGTCGGCCATTCGCATCTGTGGCCTTTGAGAAGCGCAGCGTCGCCAAGATCTGCACGAATGCTGCCCACAACACACCCTCCGCGAAAAACCGTCCAGGGCATACTCTGTAGGCTCTTCAGTGAACAATAAACCACATTAGCAAAGGATGTACCGTCTTCCGAACCCAAAGGAAGGACTCCCTGACATCCTTGCATTCGGCGAGAGCTCGCCTGTTGGAAGGAGGTGCCGCCCTGGGTCAAAATGATCTGGGTTGATATAATCGCGTGACATTGCCCTTCAGAAAAAGGTTTAGAGATACTTAGGAATTGAGTCTAGTCCCATCTTACCATCCATTGAAGATTATGATTGCTCCTATTACACCACCAGTGAGAATCATTGTGGGTGCGATATATATTGGTTGTACCTTTCGGTATACGGAAACCTTGGTACACATCCTCCGTAGTTGTAGCGTGAGGGATACCTGTCAGGAAGGTATCAGAAGTCCTGGACGGGGACGGCGCAAATCTAACCTAAGGGGACTGGTGGGTGCCATCGCATTGTTTCGCAGATCACCGCTTCAATGTACGGCAAGGAATCTCGATCGCCAAAAGTGGGTAGCCTATCTTCGCCGACAACTGAGTCAATTTGTGCTCGGGCCTTCTCTTGAACTTCTGGAAAGAGGATCATAGCGAGAATGAAAGTGTGTAACACCGAGGCGGACTACGAGCATGAGATTCTTGAGTTATGGCTTCAGTTTCGAATACTGTCATGCCTCACTGTTTCAGCTCCAGCTGTGTAATTGTGACCAGTTAGCTCAGAGCAATAAAACTGCACCAAATTCTCACCAATGTAAACTGTCGCAGCGGCAGCCTTCATCGTAGCTTCAAGTTCCTGATGAAGCCCGTTGTCTTTGTTCTCTTGGTTACTGGTCAAAAAATCAGCCACCACCGATTGTGGCGCAGTGCCGGCAGCCTTGAAGGGATTGAGATGAAGTCAACCACTAGTAAATTTCCTTTTCAATTACTTACAACTTCGCCCTTCGTGTATTCAAAGGGCTGATTCCACACTTCCTTGGCCAGTTGTCCGCCGGTTGCAACGCGTTCTAGGAAGCCAAGGCCAGGAATCCAAGAAGGAAGATATTTGACTATTCCAATATTCAAAGCATTCAGGGAAACCACGAAGGGGAAGAGGGGCTTACCAAAAGGAAACGTTTCGAAGAGAGCTGCCTTTTCAGCGGTACCTTCCTTCACTAAGATGTCGTTTAGTTTCTGCACCAGTTTGACCACAGGATGGTCCTGCGATTCGATGTTGTAGCCATATGTGAGTGACAGCACAGTTGTTGCCGTGAAACTGCAGTGAAGAAAATCACAACGCTGCGCTAGTGTTGATATGTAAGCACCCTTACGCCTGTAAAATTGACCCTATATTGGACGCAGCTCCATCTTGAAGAAGGTTCTGTACCAATGCAATCGCTTTGGTCATGTAGAGTGCTTGATATTTGACGGTAGCATCAGACCGGAGAGTTTGGTGGAATAACTTCCTATGCACTCTCCAGGTATCTCCATACGGAATGAGTGAGGTGGCAGATTCAACGCCGAGACTGTACGAGAGAACCGTTGCGCGCTCACAATGGGTCATACCAGGGATACGATAATGGACTTACAGCTTATATATTGATAACTGCGGACGACCGGCATACACCACCGAGCGTCGAGCGTCTGACAGCGCTCTTGCCACCTTCTCCGAGTTCACAATTATGTAGTCCTGTCCAAGAAGTCGAGAGTATATGATGTCCCCTACGTGACGGATCGAGTTCAGTAGGACGCGTGAATAGATTCACTACAGATGAACCAACCATACTGATGCCCCCATTGCGCGTACGTGACATGAGGCTTGGTAATGTCGATGTCAAGAGCATTTCCAAGGAGAGGAATCCGAGGAGGACCTGGGGGCAGGGAGAGGCTAGATGACTTTGTCTTTGATGTCCAAATGGACAGCAAGGCGACAAGAGACACTGCTCCGATGGCTATCACGACTCGGATGGTGTCCATGATGGTGGGCAGGCCGGACGAGGGATGGTTTCACTGCAGCCACGCTTTATATCGTTCGACTGACGGGTACATTATGGAAAGTTCAATGCGTCAGGCCGACTTGGTTGAACAAGCAATCATTTCAAGACGTAAGTATTCGATATTCAATTTCCGATTAGTACACGTAAAGTCCTGAAACATACACAAAGACACTTCTTCTTCTGAATCAGCACACACTGACTGAATGGCATTCCGGGTAACGATGAACCTTATTATTTGTGTTCGTACAGGGCCAGTGACTATCTCTCTCTCGGCGTAACTGGGACACTACTAGTACTGAAGGGAGTTCCTTTTCGAAGCCACTAGCAGTCGAAACTTGTGTCATGCCGGCGTCTATATTTTGATCCCTGCGAGTCAAAATCTGTCTGAAGAACGCTTCAGCAACCCGAGGGCAGGATACTATTCCTGCGACCTCAATATCTTAATTGTAGGAAGGTGAAGGTTCAATTGAACTCAGTTGCTCATCCAGTGAGTAGGTTCGTTTACAATGGAAGGGGAGCGAGTGGTAAGATCTAGAGGGGACTGACAGAACGCCATGCAAACCGCCACCCCTAGTGTGAATTCCTTGAAAGGTAGTTACGTAGTTCCCCCCACAAACAAATGTAGATAGTCGTTCCTTCTATGTTACTTATGTCATAATCTGCGAACATGTTTCGATTGACATTGAATTACATTGATACGTGACTGGTTACAAGGCTCAATGCTGCATAAACAGCTCAAACGCGCAAACAAAATAGCTAGCGCGCTCATTTGTTGATCAACTGTGCTCTCTCCGTGCCAGTAATCGAAAACTGGAATGGTGCTGGTTGACTGCAAGTTCAAAGTCAAACTGAATAATTGGTCTCAGTCAAGTCAAGAAACTCACGACGTAATGCCATTAGTAAACACTGGACTAATTTCGATGGTTCGGCCATTCGCATCGGTGGCCTTTGAGAAACGCAGTGTTGCCAAGATCTGCACGAAAGCTGCCCACAACACACCCTCCGCGAAAAAACGTCCAGGGCATATTCTGTGGGCTCTTTAGCAAACAATAAATCACATTTCAATGACGTACCTTCTTCCGAACCCAAAGGCAGGACTCCCTGACATCCTTGCATTCGGTGAGAGCTCGCCTGTTGGAAGGAGATGCCGTCCCGGGTCGAAATAATCTGGGTTGACACAGTCGCGTGACATCGCCCTTCAAGTAAAAATGGTTAAGAGATAGGAATGAAGTCTGGCAGCAGCTCACCATGCGTTAAAGATTACGATTGCTCCTATTAAACAGTTAGAATCCTTGTGGGTGCGATGTACACTGATTGCACCTTTCGGTATATGGAAACCCTCATAAATATCATCCGTGATTGCAGCGTGAGGGACACCTGTCAGGAGGGCATCAGAAGGAGTGGGAATGGACGGCGCAAGTCTAACCTAAGGGGACTGGCGGGTGCCATCGCAGTGTTTCGCAGATTATCGCTTCAATGTACGGCAAGGAATCTCGATCGCCAAAGGTAGGTAGCCTATCCTTGCCGATAACTGAGTCAATCTCTGCTCGAGCCTTCTCTTGAACTTCTGGAAAGAGAGTCATGGCGAGAACGAAGGTGTGTAACACAGAGGAAGACTACGAGCATGAATTGGTTGAGTTATGGCTTCAGTTTCGAATATATCATGCCTCACTGTGTCAGCTCCAGCTATAGAATGTGACCAGTTAGCGCATACTAGTAGCAATATGATGTCATGAAATTTCCACCAATGTAAAAACCTGCAGCGGCAGCCTTCATCGCGGCTTCGAGTTCCGGATAAAGATCGCTGTCTTTTCTCTCTTCGCTATTGGTCAGAAAATCAGCCACCACCGATTGTGGCGCAGTACCGGCAGCCTTGAAAAGATTGAATTTGAAGCAAACCGATAGTAAATATTTCTCTCAGTTACTCACAACTTCGCTCTTCGTGTATTCGAAGGGCTGCTCCCACACTTCCTTGGCCAGTTCTCTGCCGATGGCAACGCGTTCTAGGAAGCCAAGGCCAGGAAGCCAAGAAGGAAGATATTTGACTATTCCGATGTTCAAAGCATTCCGCAGAGACGAAAAAGGAGAGGAGAAGCTCACCAAAAGGAAATGTTTCTAAAAGAGCCGCCTTTTCAGCGGTACCTTCCTCCACTATGATGTTGGTTAGTTTCTGCACCAGTTTGACCACTGAATGGTCCTGCGATTCGATGTTGTAGCCATATGTGAGTGACAGCAAACCTATTGCCGTGAAACTGCAGTAAAGAAAATCACAACGCTGCACTCCTGAGGATATGTAAGCACCTTACGCCTGTAAAATTGACCCCAGATTGGACGCGGCTCCATCGTGAAGAAGGTTCTGCACCAATGAGGTCGCTTGGCTCATGTAGGTTGGCTGATATTTGACGGTAGCTTCAGATCGCAGAGTTTGGTGAAAGAACTTCCTCTGCACTCTCCAATTATCTCCATAGGCAATAAGTCCGGTGTTAGTTTCAATGCCGAGACTGTAGCAGAGTATCATTGCGCGTTCACAGCGAGTCATACCAGGGATACGACAATGGACTCACAGTTTATAGATTGATAACTGCGGACGACCGGCATACACCGTAGAATGTCGAGTGTCTGATAGCGTTCTGGCTACCTTCTCCGAGTTCACAATTATATAGTCCTGTCCAAGAAGTCGAGAGTATATGATGTCCCCTACGTGGCGGATCGAGTTCAGTAGGACGGGTGAATGGATTCACTACGAATGAACCAACCATACTGACGCCCCCATTGCGCGTACGTGAGATAAGGCTCGGTGATGTCAATGTCAAGAGCATTTCCAAGGAAAGGAATCCGAGGAGGACCTGGGGGGAGCGGAAGGCTGGGTGATTTCTTTGCTGTCCAAATGGACAGTAAGGCGACAATGGACACTATTCCAACGGCTGCCACGATGGTATCCATGATGGTAAACAGGTTGGATGAGGGATGGTTTCAATGCAGCGACACTTTATGCCATTCGAAAGTCTGAACTGCATAATATAGAAGGAGCGATTGTCCTCCTTCTAAGTAGTATCTGATCGGCCTAGGGGAGACTAGGCTGTCTCAGCCTGATACGTTATGGAAAGTTCAATGGGTCAGCCCGAAATGAACGAGTTTCAAAGAGTATTCAGATTAGTACATATATAGACGATGTCTCAAAGTCTTAAAACATGCAAAAGACACACCTCTTCTGATTACCGCATATCGATGCAACTAATATCATTCCGGGTAACGATCCTTTCAGGATCTTGTCACGGTGAATTGTGTTCGTACCGGGTCAGTGACTCATTTCGTCTTTCGTAGCTGGTACACACCAGTACTGATTTTCATTCTACTTTTTTTCGAAGCCACTCGATAGTGCCGTTGGAGTATCATGGTCGTCAAAGTGTGTCATAAAAGTGAACTGTGAACCTATCCAGATCTGAGGGCGGCTGCCTCAGCAGGCTTATAGTCCTTTATAGTAAATTATAGCAAGATCAAATTGCGGCGACCTCACGCTCCTTCCCAGCGTCGGTTTCGAGGGTGGGGGTGCCGTCCTACTACTTGAAGTTATTATTATTTCAGATAGTGTTGTTGTCGAAGTGAAGTCACAAGGTGACTTCGGTTCGATTCGGAAATGCACGAGTCCGGCTGACTTCGTTCTACCGAATTCGGACGATGCTACTGGCGAACGAGCATGCCTCCCTAATGGTGACACACTTGTGCGACCACGTCCCGATGAAAAAAAGGCGCGCGCCTAGACCGCATGGTACCTAGACTAGATAGTCCAGTGCTCGGTTCTCGGTTTGAGAGCTTACAGGTATATCCGAGTTGCAAAGCATCAGACACGTCTCGTCACTGCGCATCGCGATCTGTCATTCTCTAACGCATCGGCACTTCGACCTTGTTCAATAACGACCAGGGAGCTCGTCATCTCGTATTCCCCATATCGTCAAACTCGTTCCCAAGAGCATCAGCCCCGATGAGGCCGTTGCCTATGGTGCCGCTATCCAAACCGCTATTCTTTCCTGTGACGCTTCTAAGAAGACTCATGACCTCATTAAGCGCAACACTACCGTTCTCACCAAAATGTCTGAGACCTTCTCGACGTACCAAGACAACCAGCCGGGTGTCTTGATTCAGATGTACGAGGGTGAGCATGGACACACGAGGGACAACAACTTGCTCAGCAAGTTTGACTTCTCTGGCATTCCTCCCGCTCCTCATGATGTTCCTCAGATTGAAGTCACCTTCGACATCGACGCCAACAGTATCTTGAACGTTTCCACATCCAACAAGATCACCGGCAAGTCGAATCATATCACGATCACCAACGACAAGGGTTGCTCGTCGAAGGAGAGGAGATTGAGCGTATGGTCAACGAGGCTGAGAAATACAAGGGTATGTTTTTACTGTTTTCTATCATATGTTTCGATATAATCTGACACGTCCTTTTTTATAGCCGAAGATGAGACTGCTGTCGCCCATGTGCAGTCCAAGGACACCTTCGAGACATACATTTAGAACCTCTGCAACTCCATCATCAATGAGAGGCTCGCCGGGCCACGCACACTCATTATTTTCATTGTTGTACTCAACTCGCTAACGCCGGCTCAGCTCAGTTCGTGGAGGAACGTGCTCATGCAAAACACTGGATCTGGTGTTGTCGTGCTGCCGCAACTTACCAATTTGTGTTATATCCTCGTGAGTGGCTCGCGCCAGCACCAGCCGCACCAGCCTGCACCTGAATCTGACCCCACTGCTAACTCCAACACAAACGCCAACTCATTCTCCCGCCTCTCCCCCTCCCAAACACCCGCTCACTCGATGCCTTGAGTAAGACCGTCGTGGACGCGGAGAAGTTTGTAGGCATCCGAGTCGATGTGCAGGGGAATGTGGATACTGCGTACTGTGCAAGTCTTGGAATGAAGTATTTTAAGTTGATCTGTTGTCCTGGTGTGCACTATTGAGATATTTGTTAGGATCAATGCCAAACTCGGAGGCGTCAATGCATTGCCAAGGTCCCCTGCGCTTGAGAAGCTTGTCAGCGCTCCATTCATGATTATGGGTACGTATCATTTTTAGTTGTCCTTGAGACTCATCAATGACCTGTTTCTCCTATATCAGGTGCCAATGTCGGACACCCAGCACCCGGTATGAAGAACCAGCCATCTGTGACTAGTCTCGTCCGGTCATACGACTGTTCGGCCGCTCGGTACGAGGCCATGATGTCGATTCAGCACCCGTCAGGAGACCATCGACGAGTTGCCGTCCAACCATTACAAGCGATATATCGGCAAGCTTGGCGACCGCAACAAGGCCTCGCAGAGGAGGATCGTATTCTTCAGAGACGATCTTTCTGAAGTTGAATATACCGGCGTAGGCAAAGAGATATTAAAGGCGAGTATAATGACAGTAATTTCTTTTGTTTAATCACGTCGACTAGGGGCGATTGATGACATCTAGCGTGACAAGAAGCTGAATGTGAGTAAACCGGAGCTCACATTCATCGTCGTAAGAAAACGGTGAGTGACATTCCACTTGCTTCCAGCATCCCATCTCTCCAAACTCAGACCATCCAAGACGATGATGAAGACTCCACACCGAAGGCGGCACCCTCGGGAAGGGAGCAGCGTGGCAAGGTTCTGCAAGGCGTCGGCAGCTACGTCATTGTCGCCATAGGCATTGATTCGAGGATCCTTGTGACGGCTTTTCCATCGACCAATCCAAACTCAACATCGCTCCATGCCCATCTCTGCACACCCTGTGCAACGATGTCATTACTGTGAACCTGAACCCCACCCCACTAAGTTCGAAGGAGACCGGAGAGCGCGTATTCATGTAGAGAAGAGGAGGTTGAGGAAGACAAGGAAGATAATGCGTCGGTGCAGTCTGAATGTAATATTCAGCCGCTGGGGCCTCAATGGTCTTCAAGTCGACCACGACAATATGTAACAACATATCCATGTTCCATTGTACATTATCAGCGTGTGCCCGTGCACCGCCTGTACCAATTCCAACTTTGTTACACCAGTCCCTCCCCCATCTTTGTCCCATGAGCCTCCGCCAGGAAGAAGCAGGACACCCTCGCCGCCAACTCCAGAGGGGGCCACTTACCCCATACTAATGTGACTAGCACCTAGTTCAGCATCTGGTCACTCAGTCGGCGTATCTCGAATTGGCTTCATCCTGCGAGCGGATCCACAAACATCTTACATTCCGGTCCCATCACCACACGACCTCTCACACTCCGTGCCTCCTGCCCGTAGCTGCTCCCACAAATCAGATAACTACCCACGGTAAGCCATGTTTGCCGCTGAGCACAGTGCACACAAGCACAAGCTACACTCTTGTGAGATCCCACAACTTTGCATACATGAACCCGCTGTGCTTCCGGTCCCAAGACCGCGTACCCTGTCCCTTCTATGCAAGTTGACGTCGACGCATGTCTCAGTATGAGCTTGTCAGCGTCCCTACCGAAAAGCAACCTGCCAGCTCGGTGCGCCACAATTTACTGTACATGTAACGAGGAGCGAGAGTCTGTCTGAACAACGTACGTCATCGTGCGGTAGATACGGGCCCGAGAGCAGTCACAGAGAGGAGTTAGTAGAACGGTGGCGTGCAGACCCAGAAGTTGTTGCTACAGCAGCTCCTAGGATAACCATAAGAGATTTTGTGCGGCCCCTTGACCATTGGTGTCATTTGATTCCCCAACCAAACGATGTAGCATGTTGTCTCGAATTTTGTACACTTGATTCCCCAACCGCCAATTTACCCTACTGGATGATGTAGCACCTCCCAATCACGATTCACATAGCATGTTCAATGTTTTTATGTGGTCATATACTAATCAAACACCCATTTCCGAACTGATAACGTCAGCCTGATAAAAGCTATAAGTGCACGACAGTATCTGTAGCCAATAGACAGATAGTTCTTAGTCGTGCGCAAATGACAACGCAAGCGTCTCGGCGTATTTACCTGTAACGAACAGACAGAATTCTACGTAGTGTGAGTATAGTGATGTTGTACATTCACATTTATTATTGCGCGTTGCTTGTTTTTGTGACTCGAGTGCTCCCGCCAGTGTTTGCGCAGTCTGGAGTCGGAAGCGCTACCAACAGCCACTGCAGGACCTGATGACATGGACGAGCAGCTTGGGTATGGCAAAGGGAAGTAGAGGCGGACAGTAAATAGACAATATGATGCTGTCTGGTCACATCAAGCTTTCGAGATATATTTTTGCTTGATTTTTACTACTTATATCTCACACATTTTGCTTGGACCACCCATAAACAGTGTGACGGTCACACCAAATAGCTTCAGTTCAAGGTCGCCTGTGATGTGTGACGAAGCTAAGGTCGTATCTCTACGGTACTACTGTTGTAATTTCGCGGCTGCGCAAACGACGAACAA